>JABSTR010000239.1:0-92237 GCA_013339765.2 Haemaphysalis longicornis
AAAAGCACTTTCTAAGCAGGCGCCCATGCGGTCACCTGTCAGGTCGCCTTCACTAGACTGACATCCCTTAAAAGTCTTAGCGTCTAATGCACGTATACTTACCACAAGAAATCCCCAAATTGAAGTAACCAAGTAAGTAACCGTGCCGGGCAATAAGATTTCCAGTGCCTGTCGCCTCAAAAACCTCGGCCTAATCATCCAGCATTCCCGATTATATTCCTTCTCTGGACACCTGAGTTTTCACGTCGACAAAATTACCGCAATCTTGAAACACAACTTACTAGATAAACGGAACCGCCTCACAAAAGTGCACTCCTTTTGCTTCAGCCGCATCGTTTATTCCCTGCCGTATATACAACCCCAAAATGTCGAACTGAACAAGATACATGGCCTAATTGACAAGATATACAGAGCAGCTCAGCAGTTTCTTCGGAGCGCATCCACGGATCGTCTGCTCGAGCTGTCTTCATCACCCCACCAAATTTATTTCGGCATATAAATCATCGAGAGCTAATTAAAGCGGACAAGTCTATCGTCGCTGCTGCTGCTCAATGCATCCCGTGGTTCCACCAAGCTAAACATACTCATCCCTCCATCTTAAATTTGGAAAAAATCTTCACAAGACCCCTACCGCAACACATACACCTCATCTCTAACTCAGAACGTCACCAAGCCCGTACACGTGCTTTGAAACGGCAACTGGCGAAATGCCCGTACGCGGGGTCCAGTCCTGTGTCCAAATACCGCCACCACGCCGCGTACGCCATGGCGGGCACGCGAGATTCTGCTACCGCGCCCCTAACCCTGATCACCATATCCACTACCTTCATCACGACTTCTCCAGCGCGGCCACTGCACGGGCCCTCACACAGCGTCCAACCCGCCAAGGATAGTCATTGATTGTTCTGCTGTATTTTGCATAGCGAACCATCTCTTCTGAAACCTTCCGCACCTTCCAAAGCAACCCATCTCAAAAGGTGGTGGCTCTTATGCCAGCCCCAGCTCGCACTGGCCTGCCGGGAAATGAACTTCCTGGTAAATCTCACAACCAAGGCGCTTGAAGAACAAGAGCAAGAAGACTGTTCCTTTGTGCGAGCGTTTGCTGCTTTAACTTCTTTAGAAGTTCCTTTTCACTCGTCTCGCTCACCTCAGCATTTCCCATAGCCATTGCCTGTGATTTTACTCAGAGCTGGTGTCCATTTCCATTGCCTGTGATTTTACTCATTCAACATCGTTCCATTGCCTGTGATTTTACTCAGAGCTGGTGTCAGCATCGTTCCACGAGAAGGCGCGCACTCATCTAGAGATAAGCTAATGACGTTCAGTGAGGTCGTCGGGCACAACTGACTCTCTCGTCGTACCAACCTCCCCTCCGCACGTACCTCCTCATCAAACAAGTCACTGGTGACTGTTGCAGATTATTTCCCATGCAGAGCTCACCTACACCACATCGAGCCCTCCTGTTTTCAGTGTCTCCACAATCCCCAATGCGGCATATGGGCTTCACTGGACCAGGTTGCGTAGGCTTGGCCTTATGACCCATTCCCTCAAATTTTTACCAACCAGCTACGAAAAGATACGTTGAGGAGCTTCAGCAAGACGCTTCAGGTGGCTGTGGTACTCAAGGGTACCGAAGCCAACCATGAGTGGCCGTGGCTCGAATGCAAGTGCTATCTTTCTCTCTCTCTCTCTCTCTCTTTCTTTCTCTCTCTCTCTCTCGCTCTCTCTTCTAGCCACTGTGTAAACTTTGCTTTCTGAAACTTTCCTCGAAGGCATTTGGTCCTGTCTGTCTCTGAGGCTTCGATCGATGTTTTCCGAATTTTATGGTGTGTCGATGGGTCAGTGAAATGTTCATTACGTCTTCCAGTCGTTGCTTCTGCGGAGGGTGACCGTCTCCCCTCCCATCCGTCCCGATTTTGTTGTTCGGAGGCGCCCTTTGAACTTACAGTGTAGCTTCTCTGATTTCTTCAAAGGTGTTGTAAAAGCCAAAGCTTCGGAACGTTTCGGTTACCGTGAGACTTGGGAAGGGAGCGCTGCCTATGGTTTATGGACATGTGCCTCTGCTCATGTCGCCAGGCAGTCTCCTTATTCAAAGAAGTGCTCATAGATACGCTAGAGATTTGGAAAAGCAGTGCTCATCGACGGCCCATCTATTTTTCTTGAGTGATACTCAAAAAAATGGACCGGGGAGAAACACCGCCGAGGAACAAGCAGTAACTTTCAGCTGCCTTCCTTAGCTGACCCTGCCTTTAAAACAGCCATTGAAGAGGCTGTTGAGAAAAGTGTAGATTTCGTGGTTACTCAGATAACTGCTAGTATCACTGAGTGTATCTCTCGCATGGTAATGGCTTAGCTGGCACCGTATTTGCAGGTCGCTTCCATCTTGAAGTCTATTATACAACGAGTGGTTCCACACGTACACTACAAATCAGATTCGCCCCTTTTCCCTACTGTGAGTGTTGCTCCAGAACCTCCTAAAATGGCCCGCTTGCTTTTTCTTCCATCGCGGTTGGCCCTAAGCCCCTCCCGCGCTCTGATGCTGAATCCTCGTTAGATTCTTGTCGTAAGACCGACTCACAAAGTTTAGATCCTCGCTCTTCTTCTTGAGACTCGAACATGAATCTAAAATCCTGGCTTGCACTTCAGTATAGTAAACGCTCGCGATCTCCTAGTATTGGGGACAGGACTCGCAGCGTAAAGGAAAATTCAAGAAAAAGAACTTCGCCTAATGGTCAATGATCGCATTTTGTAAGTGGCAGTTCCGGCGGGGGTCTATCGGAATCATAGGGTATCTGGTAATTATCCCGGTGTAATTGCCGTCTGTAACAGCCGATTTAGCGGACCTCCTTTGCCTTTCTCGAAAGTTTTATCGGGATGTTATCTTGCTTCCGAAAACATTGATAAACAACAACCAGTCTTTTGGTCTTCCTCCAGTGGAAATGCCGGTCCGTAGAAGGCAGATTTACAGACATACCATGCCTTTCTTGTCAAATTTCCCTTATGTTATCTTGCTTCGGGAAACATAGCTCAGCCACAATAATCTTGCGGTCTCAGTCATTTTCGCTCATTTCGAATAGATGGACCTTCTCAGCGTGGACGCTTGTTGATTTTGCATTCTACGAGTTTTTTCTCATTTAGTTAAAGTGTCCATTCAACACGGCGCAGAGACTGCAACTTTCGCGTTGGAGATTAGGACTCCAAGTAGTCACCGTTCTCATTGGTCAATGTTCACTTTCCGAAAGGTGTTATGAATACTGGTCCACTTGATTTCGCTCTGGCAGCGGCAGTCCCTCTCGTGGTTTTCGTGGGTTACCTCAATTCGTCCCATGTTAGTTGGGGATTCAGAACGGAATCTTATGGACTTCCCTTGGTGGATTGGATTATAGAGAATAGTGTAGCATGTATACATTTGTATTTTCGTACCTATACGGCCTATACACAGGGACTAATGCGATCGGTGCTGGAATTAACTATTTCTTTGGGTGGTGTTTCAATATCTTTCTGGTAAACTGTTGAAGGCGGTTGGAGTAGGGATCATGATCCAACAGTTCAAACCTAATAACTTTTGTTTGATTTCGCTCAAATTTCGAACAAAACTAGATCTGAGCCAAATTTGACATTTGTTGCAAAAAAATTATATTCTTGCAGCAACCAAACTCTTTTCGGTAGATATATAGCAGGCATAAATTGAGCGTAAAAGTTACGAATAACCCGTCAACAATATTTCTGTATATAGGCGTCACTAAATTTGGTCGAGACGCACGGGAGGTAGCGAGGTGTGTCGAACTTGTCCCGCTTCAAAATTTTTTACAGCTAGGCAAAGTTTTTTTTCGCGGAAAGTATTATAAATCTAAACAAAAATATTCAGGAAATGACAAGAAATTTTAAGCAATTTGAAGACGTCGACTAGCCACCCTTTGTGTGATCTTATGAGAAATCATCGAGGGTTGGGAGAAGAATAAATGTTAATACTTGTGTAGGTATTGATCAAGAGCGGGATATCCGGCTGTCTGGCGTGACACAGACGTGCCCACATTAAAAAAAACCCAAACACACACCATCATAAGGACAGCATTTAAAGCAGCCGAAAGCGCTTGCGTTTTCGTGCTCACTAAAGAAATCATCAAATATGGCCCTTTCAGCATCTCCACAGAAACAGGGAAAACAACTCACACAGCACAGGAAAAGTGACTAGGAGAGAAACACGCTACATCTGGGTTAAAACATCAGAGACAGAGCACCGCGAAGCCTTACAAATCAACCAAAACACCAAACGAGCCAATCCAGAAGTGAGCGGAACCACATCCACACCAACTTTCACTATACATAAGGTATTTCTTATCGGGAGGCTTTACTGAAGTGCGACTGAGCTTTCTAATGCACTGCTGGTTCGGAGATTTTATGGCTTTCCCCAGCGTTGAACCATATTCATCGTTAGGCACAGGTGTGCAATTTCTGCCGAGTCTTGCATGTCTATTCGCCCCTGTAAGTATCCAAACTGCTTCGACCGTGCCGGAATGATGCAATCGAAGAGACGTCGGCTTCATAAAGCGAGGGGCCCAGGTTTTAGTCGGACGACGGGATGCGTTTTAGTTTCTCTTCAATTCCCCTGTGATCACAATCATCGCCTGACAAAGTTTGCTTTGCTACAGTGCGTTTTCGGTGAACTACAGACATAAGTA
This sequence comes from Haemaphysalis longicornis, assembly GCA_013339765.2. Taxonomy (NCBI): domain Eukaryota; kingdom Metazoa; phylum Arthropoda; class Arachnida; order Ixodida; family Ixodidae; genus Haemaphysalis; species Haemaphysalis longicornis. The sequence goes on from JABSTR010000239.1 coordinate 4,683, forward strand.
GGAGGCTGAAATCTTCGACCTAACCAAAATCAAGGTGGGCCATTGTACAAAATTTCCGCACCCCTTCCGAATTAGAAACGCCTGAGTGGACATGATGGAGCTCCCCACAAAACACTCCAAGCAGAAAAACGTACATCTATTCCCTATACGCGGAGAGCACCAAGGTCGCATGGAATCCTTTGTGGATAGTTCTTAAATCATAAAATCGCTGTGTAAACTGACGGCGGGATGTACAAAAGTGCAAATGAAACAATTGTTGTGGGCTTCCCCGGTAGTTTTTGTGGCTGCTTGACCTTCCTACATATAGCACTGTACGAACGGCGACCCAATTAGTGGAACTTTCGAATATAAGCGTGATCATCATTACAGACTCGGGCTTCCCCGGTAGTTTTTGTGGCTGCTTGACCTTTCTACATATTGCGCTGTACGAACGGTGACCCAATTAGTGGAACTTTCGAATATAAGCGTGATCATCATTACAGACTCTTGGAAAGACTTCAAAACTGTAAGCTGCAGGCACAATACCTAAACACTTTGAGAAACATGCCCCATCAACAACGAAGGAAGTTTACAACACCATGGACACCTCGACATGAGCGTCTGAAATTGAACGACGCTGCTGGCGTCAACACGCGAATTCTCGTACCATGCACCCTTCGGACACCACTACCACATCATCATCTGCGAGAAATATGGAGGACATATACTCTCCTCAACCAACGCCTGTGAAGACGATTCCTTCCCGGAACGTATGGAGAACGGGCGCGCCGATGAATCAAAATCGCTGAATAAAGGAACGCATGTATCTACCAATATAAATGCGAAGTATATTGGTAGAGGTATATCAGACATACCTTAATCCTGGGCTAAATGCGGGGAAATATCCACTCTCGTTCACGCGAACTAGCCTTATTGGAAGGTGAGCTAGCGTAGAACTCAAACATTAGCTTCGATCCTATTTCGGCATAAAAGAAGCTTTGACAAAGCCGTTACCTCCATGTAAGCGTCAGTGGATTGAGAGGGTAAGGGAAGGGGATGTTGAATCTCGAGTCCCTGGATTTAAAAATACACGGTTGAGCTCCTTACTATCAGTTTCCCCCTCATTGCGAACAATTGCCAGGGGCGTGCCCTCGAAATGTCTCGCCAGCTTTGCGTGTGGTTGAACTCACACGAAGAAACAGCTGAAGTCGAAAAACTGAAATCGAAGATTAAGCCCGTGAACCGTGTGGCCCCGGCGGATGCTGTAGAGTCATGCAGAAATGTAATGCGATGAAGAAAATATGAGCCAGAACGCTGAAATAGCGCGGTTTCTTTCTATGCAATTAAAATGATGCTTGAAGAAGAAGTATCAGGCTACCTTTTTCTCACTTCCTCCTTTACATGGGATGTTTATACCATATTCAACCCAGAAACTTGTTCAAACGAAGCCAGAAAAAACGCCAGCTTTAGCAGATATTTCCCCGCAATTTTTTTTATTCTAGAGAAGAAAAGAGGCACACAGGTCTGTTTCACCACAGCGCACATAAAGCTTAAAACAGAAATGGTGTCAAGTAGGTCGTGCGGGACATTATTGTTGCATGAAAAATGCAACAATCGAGAGAACAACGTCAGAAGATATCTCGATTTTAATGGCTCTCAAACGAATCGCTAGGCATTGGCACGCTCAGCCGGTCGATGCTCGCGCGAAAGCCTTGAAATCATGCTGGGCTGTACTTCCTGGCTGGATAAAAAATAATGAACAAGAAAGCCGTGGCTGCCCTACCTCTCTCTTCTTTTCGATGAGCATGCCCCCCCCCCCCCCCAAAAAAAAAAATTTCTGGCTCCGCAACTGACTCTGCACTATTCTTACTCAACAGCATCCATCTGTCTTTCGCTGTCTTTTAGAAAAAAAACACTAAAAATCAGTTCGAGCAAGGTACTAGACCATAACCCTTTGAAACACTAGGAATGTCGCCTTCTCGCAGAAACTAACCAGCACCACGCATGCCGCAACCTTTCACATCCACATATTAAGTCACACAAGCGTAAATAGCGCCTATCTTTCCTGTGCCAAGCAATGTTAAACCGTTGGGGATAGCCTCGCTCTCTTTGATGACCTTCAGGGGTTTAAAGGGTAACTCGTAAATCGGGTTAACTCCAATTTAAACCGCTTTTGTGCGTCTTAGTAACGCAAGCGCATCGTACACCTTCAGACCTAAACTTTCATGACATCAGCAGCTTTTTTTGCACATGTAGCGCGTGTCCCTCTCTCATTCTATGTCCCTGTAGTTTTTGGCGCTTAAGAAGTAGTTACTTTTTTGCAGTAAGTTGCTGAGGCAATCCACACATTGGAATATTGCGCAAAGCAGGCCTCCCACTGATATGTCTCAGAATCCACGCCAACCTCTGAAAATGGTTTTTTGCGTTTTATATCAGCCCGAAACTGCACTTACTTGCCCGCACACGGATTTCAGCTGGAACTAGGGGTCTTGAGTCAGCTTGGTCGACCATGCAACGAGCAGCCGTCAATATCCACTTCCTTCCTATTATGGTCCCGCCGCAGGAAACCTGATTTGTTGCAAAGTAAAAAACAAAACAGGTATAGAAAGAGGCAACGAATGCTATAGTTCTTTAAACCCGGTACCTTGAATCCAACCGACATTTCGGGTTTGACAGAATAGCCTCGGCAGAGAAGTCAGCTGTAAAACCACGCCCACACAAACGTGTGGGTCAACAAAATCGTTTAGTGAGTTGCACCTGCTTCGGTTTTGGTTCCACAGCCCTGGGCTGCGAACGTTTCCGACATTTTTTCGTTTCGTTTCGGTAGCTTACTCATTTCGCCGCCGAGGGCGAGAAATCGCATATTAAAACGGTGCCCCAGCCGGCGCCATCGCTCTAGCCGCCTTCAAGATGCAAACTAATATTTCTTTTTGCTATTCTCGTGTTTTCTGGATAAAAAGCATAAGAAAACGAATTGTAGGACTTGAAAAAACACAATCGGCTGAAAAATACACCCGTCCCCTTCGTCTCAGTTCCGTCATAAGGCCTGAAAAATACACCCACACATTTCTGTAGGCTGGGATATCGTCCGTAACGAACATTTCCTCGGCGGTACAGGGTGGCGGGCTCGTGCACTGCAGCCCTAGCGAGAAATAATTTATTTCTGGCCCTCTTGGTGTCTCAATTATTCGCGGTTTTCGGGTGGCCTCGTTGGTGATGTTTTCTTTCGCCTTATGCTTGAAGTAATTTTGTAATTACTGAGAATTATAATTAGTTACCATATTTATTAAAACTTCATTAGAATATATTATCACAAAATTATAATACTGACATAAGTACTCCTGAAAACAATATAACACTTTTAAATAATACCTGAAAATGCCCTTTTTCTGCCCCTGATGCCCGTTTTTAAAGTATTCTTACTACCTGCAGATCATACGAAGAGAAGCTCAGCCCACACATGTGTGGGATTGTTTTCTGTGTGAAATACTCTTACCTCGTCGAAGCTTCATTAGAAAGGGGCAAATACACAACATTTATTTACATGTGTCCATTTTTTTAAAACATTTTCTTGGGCAGGAAAGGGATAATGATTTTCAGTGTAAATGAACGCAAACTTCAATAAAGGAGGTTTTTTAGCGCTATATGTACAAAGGACACAATTTAAATTCGGCGAACGGACGAAGTGGATGGCACATGCGGAAACTAACAACTGATACCTTGGATTAGCAAAACGTTTGCTTGTGCATCAAAACAATTTGAAAGGGTTGCAACATAGAGTTGGAAAAGGCGGAAAGCGAGATAAAAAAACATGCTTTTGATACCCACAGGCTGAAAGCGTCAGAATCTGGTAAAACGCTCTGTATCTTTGTTTCTACGTATGAGTAGCAGTGTGACTTGCACCTGACGCTCTTTATTTTCTAGCCATCTTGCTATGACCTGCGGTTTATAAATTCTATTTCAGGTGCGATCAGCACGATTGAGCACAATCTCACGCGTTCGATCTGCTGGGTAGACTTGTGGAAGGTTCCTCAGATTTCGCTGGTGGATTTTTTGTGCGTGTTCGCCAGAATGGAAGTTTCCCAAAACAGCAGAAAGCGACGGTTCACATGGCAGCAAATGGCCTCCTCAGGTGACCTGCCGACCCATTGAAAAAATGCAAGTGGGAGCCCATGCTGTGAGGAAACTTCCGTTCTGGCCACATTACACAAGAAGACACGAGAAATCAGGGAAGCCTTTCGCATTTCTACACGGCCGGCCGAAGGCGTGATCTCATGCTGGATTGTGCTGACCCCACATGAAATAGAATCTATAAACAGCAGGTCCTACTTAGCCGTCCGTGGTACAAAAAGCGGGAAGGCTCAAATCACACTGCTACTCTTAAGTACCCACAATGACAAAAAGCGTTTTACCAGATTATGACGTTTACTGCCGGGGGGTATTAAAAACATGTTTTTTCGCTTGCTTTTCTTCTTTTCCAACTGTATCTTGTAACCCTGTCAACGTGTTTTGATGCCCAAGCAAAATTTTACCCATCCAAGGTATGAGTTGCAAGTTTGCGCTGGTGCCGTTCACTTCTTCTATTGGCCTGTTATAATTGTCCCTTGTAACGTAAAGTGCGATCAATCAACATACAAAACCAACTACCCAATTTTTTTGCCATACTGACATTGCTCAAGACGGAGAGATGTAGAGATGCAAAGTGCATTTTTCAACTGCAGAGCTCACTAGGCGCACACAAATATCTCCGGCGTATATAGAAAACGCGAGCGCTGATGAATGCGTGCCTCGGAGCGACAGGTCTGCGTAACCGTCGTGAGGCTCAGGACACGACCTTCCCGCAGTGGCTTTAGCGAAAAAAAAGATATACCCAGCGCACGTGAACGCTTGCCTTGCGGCGACCGCCCGGCGTCGTCCAGGCTTGCGCTTGGGCTTAAGCCACATGAGGAGCTTCCATTTCCATTGCCGTGTAGGGACTCACGCGTCACGGGTCTGCCACGCCGAAGATGATGACCACGAATCTGTGAAGCCATCTCGTCCCAAACCAAACGTGGAACATTCCCACCGGACCAGTTGACGGACATGTGGAGGTCTAACAAGGCGACGAAGCGCCACAACAGGAATTGCCCTACGCAGCTGTGCCGTCGGAAGACGAGGAAGAAAGGGATGGCCAGGATTGCTACTGATTAAAACACACTAAATACTTTAATTGTCTTTGCTGTACAGTGCCGTACAAAACGGCTTTGCCCTTCTGGGGTGCGGCTATTCCCTCTCTCTTGGGATCCGCTGTCATTGTGGGGAGAAGTTAGGCTAACCCACAGCGCTGCTGTCTCTGTAGCGTTTCAAGTACAAGCTGCACCTTGCTTTGCTGTACTACTTTCTAGCCAGTTTTTCTGCATAGAGACCTTTAGTTCATTTGTATGGTGTCTCCGCAATTTTGACACTTTACGCAACACGCGACCACCTAAGCTTATGTATTTCTGTTGTACTGAGCGCACCCGTGTGGCTCGAATACGCACCACCGTCGCCAGAATGTTTCCTGTCAGCGGTTCTCGTCACAATGCTCCGCTCCTACGCAACATACATCATCAACGACTAGGGTCGCACACTCAGTTTCGCCAATTTTATCGTATGCAGATATGGATTATTGTTGAGTTTGTCGAGCTTGCCACCCTATCGCAGTTGCCCCCCCCCCCCCCTCTTCGTTTATGCTGCATTGCGTTTTAGGCTCCGCAACGACGCAGTCCAAATTTTTGCTGCAGTGGCAGCTAGACTCCTCTCCATAAGGGCTATGCCAGTACATAATTAATTATTACTTTGCTTAACTTCTGCGCTGTACTATATGGTGCACCTGCGGCAAAGAAAAGAAGTACTTCGGCTAGGTAAATGACATAACGAAGCCCGGGTTCCAAGAGCATTCTAAGAAACTTCTGTTCAAATAGGTAGCAGCTGCTTAAGAAGATTTGGTTTTCAAATTTTGTTGTGTTAGACGATCAGTCTTATGTAGCGAATGAACGTTAACACTTTTACGAAAAGCAGGACAAAGAAACCGGACATACATGACAAAAAGGCATACGGCAGTTGCAGGTAACGTTTACTGGGGACAATGAAGTTTCCAGTACACCGAAGGAGTGACTGGACATGCACATTGTGATTAGCACAAACGCAATCAACTAGAACCTCCTTGACAACGTTAGCAAGCATGATCGCCTTTTGTTAACGAATCATATCTCTTTCACGGACGGAGAAATGAAAAGGGTGGCTGATTCTTCTGTTCCGTTCTTGTGTTCTGTAACATCTATCGTCAATTTAAGGACTTTCGCAATGCCTAAATGCGTGAATTGCATCTCCCAAAACCGACCATTGTCGTAAACTTAGGCAGTGTGAAAATAGTCGGAGTGCTCTTTGTTGTTCTAGGCGTGTTCTTGATCACTGAGCCCAGCATTCGGGCACCAACCAGCGTGACTTATAGGCAACCCGACAACCGACCACAAACTCCAAAGATGGTGCCTACTTCTGCAGGTGCCATGTCATGCGTTTCCCGTGCCACGACTTAGAAATTTTATTCGACAATGTTGAAAAAAGGAATTCATGGATATCAAGCGCAAAGACGACTTTGGCGTCGTCGTGTCGAGCAGCTCCGTTCTTGGAGAATAGAGAAAATATCTGATCTGATTAGGGTGCAGGTTGCAGCTGTCCCTGTTATAGCAGTTCTTTCGAGAAGCCATTACTCTGAAGTTATTCAATGCAATGCAAAGTGTTTCGCAGCAGGTATCATTCGGAGCGAAAGCTTACTTTGATCATAGATTGGGCACGGAAAAACGTTTGGACAGGGCTCTTTGCTTCAACCGCATTTATTAATGCGAAGTTTGGTATCTTGGGCAGAGACGTCTCGGCAACAATTCACCAGTTTTTAGGAGAAAGCGTTGTATTTTCTCTAGAGCCTAATACGTGCGGCCCTGAAGTCTATGCAGTAAGTGAGGGATGTATTGATTCTGCGCGGAAATGTGCCCTGATTCGGAAACGCAAATACTTGTGGATTTTTACATTCACATTCATAGCTTCAAATACACGTATGGTTCTGTGCTCGCGCCAGCAGCACCTCCTTCTCTCATACGCAATGATTTTGCACAGTGGAAGCTCAAACTCGACAGCAGAAAGAGGTGGTCCTCCCTCCCGCTATACCGCAAATAAGGGGATGATAACAATAGGCAGTGAAATATTCACCCTCACCATAAACTCTCCCTCTACACGGTGGTTTGAACGAGCAGCGGAGCAACGCGCAGAAGACAGATCAAAGCCATTCAGAAGCGTGAAGGTGCATCGCAAAGGAAGGGGTAGGCAGCGTAAACATTGCGAAGCCCTTCCGCAACGCGAGGTCATATGGGGCGTCTCAGGCATTCAGCTTCATGCTTTCGCGTTCACAACGCGTAATAACTGCTTGGGTGTCCTCCTTTTTCATAACTTTGTTTTTTCTTTAGGTCAATATTTTATGACATAAATATAATATACTGGGATAGAACCAATGTACTTGCCAAATGTTCTGTTTTTCTTTTCCTGATCTCTACCATCCAAGGCCAGGATCGCCACCACACGTTCACCGCCCAGATTCTAGGCCGGGGCTCGTCGTCGTCTTCCAAGCCGGTGTCGCGGTGTGTTTGTTGCTAATGCCACATACGCCGTAATCTGCAGAGAATACATTGAAAGAACACATTCAAACTTGGGCTCCCTTCGCACACAAACTATTCACGAAATACTTTAGAATAAAAAAAACAATATCCTCTATTGAAGTAATTTGTTTGCTTTCATGCTGCTAGCTATGACTTTGTGGTCCATTAAAATCAAGGCACCACTTGTATAGTATTTTGTTTCCTGTGCTTGTTTACTTAATAGGTGCACAAGACTTTTGGAGCTCATTCCCGTCACCCATTTACAGTGTACAAAAGGCCAATTTTACGGAGAACGCTGCTGGTAAAATGTTGCCGGACACATTTCCGTAATTAAGACAACGGAAATAATTTTAAGAACGTACATTACGTAGTACGGAAGGCCCGTAACAAAACAAACACTTTGTTTAAAAAAACATAGTGTTTTTCAAACACTTTGTTTTGAAAAACACTTCATTTCAAAAAGCACGTCTTTCCGTAATGTATAGAACCTTCAGAAAAGAAAATGGGCCCATCTCCTCGCGAGGGGGACTCCAGTAAATGCGTCGCATAGGGGGTGGGTTGTATTGCGTTAGCGTTTAGTGTTTGGAAGGTGGTGCTATCACGTGTACACCACGCAGCTATCACGCCGCTAGCACGCCGCTGAGTCGCCAACGCACGCCGCTGACGACGTAGTTTGAATGAGTCAAGATATAAGGCGCGTTCGTAGCCTTTGATTCTGTGTCGGTTTTGTGGCGCAGTGGGAAGAGCACCATGTACCTCGCGTTCCGCCCACAGGTAGTGAATGCGTTGTATCAGCAGCTTCTTGACGTATTTTGAATGAGTCAAGGATAATAAGGCGCGTTCAGAGCCTTTCATTCTGTATCTGCTTTTGTGGCGTTCCGCCCGCAGGGTCGTGGGATCAAAACCAGGCGCCGGTAACTGTTATTTCTTTTTATAGTGTAGGGGGAGGCTGGCTGCTGCGGACGCCGACGCACGGGTGACAACGTGAGTTATACAAATGCTCTGCATTAAAAAAAACTACTTTGACGAGTAATCGAACCCGCGACGTTGATCGAATGGGCACAACGCTCGAGACCACTGCACCACCACACGAACGCTGCAGTTGTGCCGAACAACCTGTACACTACATGGATGCCCACCCTGCGTGTGCCATACTTCAGTGTTTTACTAGCTGGCTTACAGATTTCCTGGCTGATAAAGGGCGATTTCTTAAATAGCGCTTGCGCAGTAAGGTTCCGCAAAGCCCCCACAATAGTCTATCGCCATCAACTCCGCCGTTTCGAGAAAGCGCTCGCAAAAATGTGTGTGACTGGCTGCGACTGCGATTTCGCACTGCATGAATAGTGCTTGCTGTGCTTTGGTTTAGACTTTAGGCTAAATACTTCGGCCGATATTGATTCCTTAAGAACTAAATTACCTTCCGCAACTCTGCTTCTGCACGCAAATGACCTTATATTTTCTACAAGTGTGCCGGTCCACACACACATGTGCAGTTTGCAGGTCCGGGGCAGCGACGCGCCGGAGCGTCGTAAAGACAAGATACAGTGCTCGTGTTAAGCGGTATGGGCCTCGTGGTCCTCACTAAGTTACCACACTTAGACACTAACGAAACAGAGCCGCATTCATTACGCCACGAATGTTGTCGGGGCGCAGTTTGCGCTTCTCCATCGATCCAGCGTTTCACGCGTTATATCCGTATACTGAGCATCCGTATACTGACAGACGGAGCGCACGTCCGTTAAATTACGGGTGTTTTCTTTGTTCGGCATCAAACCGAACACGGATCTGTTTTATTACGGCCATCTGGTCCGTAATTTGTCCGTAAATTACGGATTGTTTTTACAGTGTAGATACTATGCTGACCAGCGACGTCACGTGTGTTTACAGATTCATGTGCCAGAGGTAAAAGCATTTGTTGCCAATGTCGGGGAAAGTGGCTGCGAAATACATAGGCAAGTGGCTGTGAAATACGAAGGCGGAAGAAAACCGTGATTTGGCGTTTAAAACGCTGGTCATGCCAGGCGTAGTCTGAAGCTCATCGGAGTTATTCTTTGTGACAAAAACCGCCAAATTTTCTGCCTGAGCAAACTAACAGTATCTCCGTACTGAAAAAAAATCCTTCGCACTCGCAATTTATTAACGCACAGAACACAAAATAGTTGATTACACTTGCCCCACGCCAACGTGAACAACTATGGTGGAACGACAATGGGCCTGACAACTATCGTACCTGTCGGTGTGGAATGTTCTATCTTAAGTTGCTGACAATCTGAAACCGACATAAAGTACTTAAAATGAACGGTTGTCATCGGGGCTGCAGCATTTCATTTTGATATGTGTGAAAAAAATTCTGCCATGTCATTTCTGGTATTTTCTGCCTTGAAAACCATCGAATGTAATGGAAACAATCAATAGCTTGGCGTACGAACAACAGGCTGAAACTAATCTGCGTAGTTTTGAGGCACGCATAATTTAACCCCAATTTCTGAACAGTGAAAAATAGTATATTTTCCGAAATTCACAGTAATGCGGTCATTACAATTCGGGACAGCCGTGTTGCAGGAATCTAGGAGCACCGTTCGGAAGACCAATGCGTTTATGTTCTCTGGTAATATCTGTCTAGAATCCAACCAAAGATGAGAGGAGTGTCGCTTACATAGCATTTTCGCCGGACGTAGAGTTGGATTGTGCGAGCAAAATAAACCCTAATTATTAAAACACTGTTTTCCGTTTAGGAAGAGCGCCAGGCGACATGACTGTAATTTTTGTTATTTAAAACATTGTTATGCAAAGCGTATGGAGTATAAAAAAAATAAATAATGATATCAGTAAAAAACTTATAGTCCAGGCAGTGCAGACTTTATAAAACGGAAACTACAATTGCAACGAATAGTTCAGACACCGACCCACATTCGAAAAGCTCAGTAGCTAGCTCACCTATACGTAGGCAGAATTCAAAAGTAGAAGTAAACAATGAATCAGTGAACCTGCCCTTCAGCTACTGCCGCGAACTATGGTTTCGCATTGCTCTGTTGACATTGTATTGCCAGATCGTGGCCCAGCAGGCTGCTGAACGCGGAAGGCCTGTGTATTTCAGCCGGTGTTATGCCACGTCGGGCTATTCCGTTCGATATGCAAACAGTGTGACCCCTTCGTCACTCGTCTACAAAGTCTTTTATTTCACCCACAGCGATTGTAGACATGATTAACCATTTAATGTCATATTAACAGCGGTAAAAGAACATGGGCGTGGGCATACAGTTCAGTGACTCTTGAATGTGTGCACATCTCCGTGCTGCTGCTTCTTCGACGTTTGTTCCGGCCTGTAGTATATTGCCCACAAATTCTTGCTCAATAAGCTTGATTCAGTACGAGAAACCTGCATCTTTTTTACTACGTGACAATGTCATTCGCTTAGAGAAGATTTCCCTTAACCAAGCGAAGGAAAGCACGCGCAAAAACAGCATGAACGTGGTGCACAAGGCAAGTAGTACACAGTAATGAGCAATACGCTACTTTTCCCACTATTCACAATATTGCCGCGAACCATACATTGGGTTTGTTTATTGTGTTTTGCTTTTACCGCCCGGCTGCGCCGGTCTGTGTTATCTCCGTGCCAAGGGACGCGCGTGTTTCATTCCTTCTTTCTGTGCCGCATGTGTTATCTGTTGTGATAGTGAGAGCATTCCGATTTACGTGAACAGCCCGAATAATCTTCTTGCATCTACAATGTTCTCGATGCGAATCGACGGTTCCAGAACCACGCGCGCCGAAAGATAAAAAGCCTGCAGAGCAGACGCCGGGGCATTCGATTCTGCGACGCTCGCCGACGCACGTACGTCACTTTGTTGACCACTGCTTCGCCGCCTCTGTATTCTTTTCAGTTGTTAGGGGAGCACAAGTTCGCTCCAATAAACTTGTTTCTTTTCCAAACAACTGCTTCGTCCTTGGCTACGTGACATCTGGTGGAGGTGCTGGGTACGCACCCTTCATGCCCACTACAACCTCTGGAAGCCGCCAAGCCAGTCCGACAAGAGCCAGCCTCCGCGTGCAAGATTTACCACCCGAGTTCGGTCTACTACCGGAGAAGACGAAAGAAGAAAAACGTCGCAACCAGCACCATGCTCAACCAAGCCAATCCTCCTGTCGTTCTGCAGCAGCCACGGGAACCACCATCATTCCGAGGAGCCCCCGCAGAAGACCCAGAAGAATGGTTGGGAGAAACTGGAGCGCGTCCGGAAATTCAACAGGTGGGACGACGCAGAAACGTTCCGGCACGTTTTCTTTTACTTGGAAGATTCAGCTCGCACTTGGTTCGAGAACCACGAGAGCTCCTTGACAAACTGGGCTCAGTTCAAAGCGAGTTCACTAAGACCTTCACTACCGTCGTGCGGAAAGAAAGAGCCGCCCTTTTGTTGGAAACACGCACGCAACACCCCAACGAAGGTGTCGTGATCTTCGCTGAGGAGATGAAGCAGCTATTTCGCCGCGCGGACCCCGAAATGACGGAAGAAAAGAAGTTGCGCTTCTTAATGCGCGGAGTGAAGGAGGAACTGTTTGCTGGACTTGTCCGAAATCCGCCCAAAACCGTCGCCGAATTCGTGACCGAAGCCAGAACCATTGAAAAAGCCCTCGAAATGCGTGCTAAGCAGTATGACCGCAACTTTGTTGGCGCGGCCAATGAGAACGACTTTGGCAGCACGCGGATCCCGGCCGACAGCCTACGCGAGACTATCCGCGCAATAGTGAGAGAGGAGCTGCGGAAACTTCTCCCAACGCCGCCGCAGCCCCAAGTCGCTTCCCTCACCGACGTGATTAGAGAAGAAGTGCAACAAGCGTTGGGAACTTCTATGCCATCCGAGGTACCCCGAGAGCCACAAGCTATGACATACTCCGCGGCTGTTCGTCGACCCCGCCCTGCTCCAACACGCCGTCAAGAGGCCCCGCCGTACCGCCGCCCACTGTCACCCGCCCGACCCCCGGTAGCCCGAAAACTAGACGCCGAGGAAGACGGACGTATGGCGAACTCCGGATAACCGTCCTCTGTGCTACCACTGCGGAGCGGCCGACCACATTTACCGTCGCTGCCCATACAAGAGACTCGGACTGCGTGGTTTCTCCGTCGACGCACCTCGTCCTCTCCCTGGCCAACGACCACGTGAGATCGACGAGTATCTATCTGAAACCAGCCGTGGCCCAGCGCGTTTCAACCGTTCGCCGTCGCCCTACCCATACCAATCGCCGAACCGCCGTAGCAACGCTGACTTCGCCCGTGGAAGGTCCCCCAGCCCACGCGGGGGAAACTAAAAGCAGCAACTTCTGGAGGTGAAGTTGCTCTACGGCGAAAAAACCGGAAACCCTCCAACGACGCAAGGACGCGCCGAAGACAGTGATTCACGACATGCCCTCATCCCGACGACCCGACCTAACCCTGATGCGACTCCCGAACACGACGACAGCTATACGCCGCGACGCTTACCCGACCTGACCGAGACGTCCGCTCAGAAGACGTGGACAACGACGACGCACAGTGCCCGACCGTCAACACGCACAAGCCGAGATGCGACGCCCCGACGCACCCGGAACTCGAGGAAGGCGGCATCCGACGTCAAGGTGTCCATCGACGGTTGTGATGTAGTCGCCCTCGTAGACACGGGAGCCGACTACTCCGTAGTGAGCGGACCATTTGCGTCTAAGCTGAAGAAAGTTATGACCAGATGGGACGGTCCGCACATACGCACAGCAGGAGGCCACATCGTGACGCCAAGTGGAACGTGCACATCGCGCGTCACCATAGACGGCACGACGTACCCTGCAGTGTTCGTCATTTTGTCCAACTGCTCCCGCGACGTAATTCTCGGAATGGACTTTTTGACAGACAACGGCGCAATAATCGATCTCCAGACGAAGTCGATAACTTTTTCCTCCGACCACTCCATGACGCCGGAATCGAACCCCGAACACCGTGCAGCTGTAAGGATCGCCGATGATCACGTCACCCTGCCACCCCGCGCCAAGCTTGATGATCACCGTCTACTGTGAAGGTGCTGCTCCCGACGTCGACGCTATCGTGGAGAGTGACCGAAGGTTGCTTCTTGACCGCGGTGTGTCTGTCGCAAGAGGCATTGCGCGGTTTTAAGCAGCGCAAATCCCACGTTTTGGTCACCAATTTCACCGAGGAGTACCAGCATTTAAACAAGGGCGCTGCAATTGCGTTCGTCGAAGAAACGCAACAAGCAAGTGACGTGATAGCAGTCGCCGACTTTGAACGCGCACCCGACGATACCTTCAAGCTTCCGCACCCCTTCGACGTGAATCCGGTGCTACCGCAAGAAGAAAGGAACAAGTTATTGGCTTTGCTGCGTCGCTACAGCGAGTGTTTTTCGTCGAACTCAAAGTTACGTCAAACACCTCTGGCGAAGCACCGGATAATAACCGAGGATGGAGCCCGACCTACCCGACAGTCACCGTACCGCGTCTCTTCCCACGAGCGCGAAGCCATCCGGACTCAAGTCGACGACATGCTCAACGACGACATTATACAGCCATCGAAAAGTCCGTGGGCTGCGCCGGTCGTACTCGTGAAGAAAAAAGACGGCACACTGAGGTTCTGCGTTGACTACCGGCGATTGAACAAGATCACCATAAAGGACGTGTACCCCCTGCCACGAATCGACGACGCCCTCGACCACCTCTGCCATGCGAGGTACTTCTCATCGATGACCTGAAGACCGGCTACTGGCAAATTGAAGTGGACGAGAGAGATCGAGAGAAGACTGCATTCATAACCCCGGACGGCCTATACGAGTTCAAGGTAATGCCGTTTGGGCTATGCACGGCACCAGCAACGTTCCAAAGAGTCATGGACACTGTGCTAGCTGGCCTGAAGTGGCACACCTGCCTCGTATACCTCGACGACGTTTGTGGTATTCTCCCGGACTTTCGACGACACCTCGCAAGGTTTGCAGTCAGTACTCGAGGCCATCCGTACGTCGGGGTTAACGCTGAAGCCTGAAAAGTGCCGCTTCGCGTACGAGGAACTGAAGTTTTTGGGCCATGTCCGTCAACGCCGCGGGAAGTCCTGCCTGACCCGGCGAAAACTTCAGCCATAGCGAACTTCCCAAGGCCGAAAGATAAGAAGGGCGTGCGCAGATTTCTTGGACTGTGCGCATACTACCGGCGCTTCGTCGCAAACTTCGCACGCATTGCAGAGCCGCTCACGCGCTTGACGAAAGATAGCACCGCTTTCAGCTGGGAAGACGACCAAGAAAAGGCATTCTGCGAGCTGCAAAAACACCTGCAAAGCCCCGCCCGTGCTCGCTCATTTCGACGACAATGCCGAAACGGAAATACACACGGACGCCAGTGATATAGGCTTGGGGGCCGTTCCTTGTCCAAAAACAAAGCGGGTGCGAAAACGTAATCGCCTATGCCAGCCGTGGTCTGTCGAAGGAGGAGAAAAACTACTCTGCCTCCGAAAAAGAGTGCCTGGCTATGGCATTTCAGTGTATGGCAGACCGTTCAAGGTTGTAACAGACCACCATGCGCTGTGTTGGCTCGCCAATTTGAAGGACCCCCTCTGGCCTGTCTTGGGCGGTGGAGTTTGCGCCTGCAAGAGTTCGACATTACATCGTCTACAAATCCGGCAGGAAACACTCCGACGCCGACTGGCCTGTCCCGCGCCCCTGTCGACCCACCACCACAAGACTCCGATGAAGACAGTGCGTTCTTCGGGGGTTCTACGCAGAGCGACCCTAGCCGCCCAGCAGCGTGCCGACCCCGACTTGCGAGTAATGATCGACTACCTCGAAGGACGAAACGTCGCCGTGCCTAGAGCGTTCAAGCGTAACTTACAGCATTCAGCCTCAGAAACTCCGTCCTCGTGAGAAGGAATTTCAGCCCCGGCGGAACAAGAACGAATTATCTACTTGTCATTCCCGCAAGACCTTCGTGACGAAATTTTGGAAGCGTCCACGGACGACCCGTCTTCCGGACATCTCGGCACAGCTCGCACTATTGCAAAAATTAAGGCGAAAGTACTTCTGGCCCCGCCTTACATCCGACGTCACCCACTACGTTCGGAGTTGCCGGACTGCCAGCGACGAAAAATGCCGCCGACAAGACGCGCCGGACTTCTACAACCGATCGCCGTCCCGCGGAGGCCCTTTCAACAATTGGAATGGACCTTCTAGGCCCGTTCCCGACGCTCACGATCGGAGAACAAGTGGATTGTCGTAGCGACAGACTACATGACACGCTACGCAGAGACCGCCGCTCTTCCGCGGGGGACTGCACAAGAAGTCGCCAAGTTCTTTATAAACCAAGTTGTGCTGCGACATGGAGCCCCTGAAGTCCTAATCACGGACAGCGGAACGGCGTTTACCGCGGAGCTGATTCAAGGTATCTTACGCTACAGCAAACACGGATCACGAAGAACGACGGGCGTACCACCCACAACGAACGGACTAACAGAACGTCTGCTGAACAAGACAATTGCGGATATGCTGTCCATGTACGTCGACGTTGAACATAAGACTTGGGACGAAGTCCTCCCGTATGTCACGTTGCGTACAATACAGCGACGCAGGAAACTACGCAGATGACACCGTTCGAGCTTGTTCTACGGAAGACGACCGACTTACGATGCTCGAACGCCATGCTTCCGCATGTAGAAGACGACGACCTCAACGCCGACGTCCAAGGATACCTTCAACGTGCGGAGGAGGCCCGCCAGCTCGCTCGAGTTCGTATAAGGGACCAGCAGCTGGTGGATGCCGGCCGCTACAACCTCCGACGCCGAGACGCCGAGTACCAACCAGGGGATCGTGTTGCGGGTTGGACTCCCATCCGACGACGCGGACTGAGCGAGGAAACTTCTGCGACGGTATTTCGGACCCTACCAGATTCTGCGACGTGGTTGGCCAACTTACCTACGAAGTGATCCCCGATGGTGACTCCGCACATCACGACGACGTACGCGGGCCCGACGTCGTCCACGTGGTTCGCTTAAAACCTTTCTACGGACGATGACGAACTTTTATTTTTATTTTCGGACTGTCGCTTATGTTAGCATCGGGTCGATGCACCTCTTAGAGGGGGGGTAATGCCGCGAACCATACATTGGTTTGTTTATTTGTGTTTTGCTTTTACAGCCCGGCTGCGCCGGTCTGTGTTATCTCCGTGCCAAGGGACGCGCGTGTTCCATTCCTTCTTTCTGTGCCGCATGTGTTATCTGTGGTGATAGTGAGAGCATTCCGATTTAACGTGAACAGCCCGGAATAATCTTCTTGCATCTACAATGTTCTCGATGCGAATCGACGGTTCCAGAACCACGCGCGCCGAAAGATAAAAAGCCTGGAGAGCAGACGCCGGGGCATTCGATTCTGCGACGCTCGCCGACGCACGTACGTCATTTTGTTGACCACTGCTTCGCCGCCTCTGTATTCTTTTCAGTTGTTAGGGGAGCACAAGTTCGCTCCAATAAACTTGTTTCTTTCCAAACAACTGCTTCGTCCTTGGCTACGTGACAATATTATAGGACCATTTCTTCTACGGTCTGGACTTACGAGGCAGATATTTAGGTTGACAGCGAGATGCTTGAAAAAAACTTACATAATTTGTATAGAATGATGGGATGAATGCCACAGTGGGAAGAAGTGTATTCGATACTGGCACAAACCAGTATAGCAGGCCAAAGAAAGTAGAGTGACGCCAACCATGGAGTACAAAGGATTGGCAACAAGAGGACAAACCGAATAACCGAACCGATACAAGGAATAGCGGAAAAGGTGTTCGTGTCAAAAAAACCTATTTGAGGGGTAAAAAAGAGAACTTTGGAGGAAAAAGTCTACAAGCTTTCTTCAGCGGATATCATATGACTGGCACCAAGTAAAAAGGCAACGTGCCGTTGTGTTAAAATTCGATATGAAGTGTGCCACGTCATTGAGTTGCAGCGTTCTTGTCATTCTTTCTGAATCAGCATGTTGGTATGGCATGTACGGATCGTAAAGGAACACTAAACTGATTTTAAATTGGGTCGGTTACTAAACGCAAATTGTAGTCTGGAGTCTCCAGACCATGTTTCGACCACTCTCTCGGCGTTTACGCGGACTTTATTCAGCAGAAACATCAATCCGGAAATGCTGCCTTCTTTCTCTGCATCCTCCTTGCCTATTACCATGACGTTTTGTATGACGTCAATCGAGATGGCTTGGCTTGACTGCGCTACTGCACGGCTCGCTATACTCCGACTGAATGGACCGGCCCAGCGTTGAATCGGCGCACCGCCTGCGCGTACTCTCCATTTGTGCCCTCTGTTGAAACTATGCCACGACACTTTTGTGGCTGGAAGACTGTGGTTTCACTTATTTTGTAGACTGTATGAAGCTCAAGGTCCCGGTCGCTCCGCACAAGCGCCATTGTACCGCTTCGATGATGGTACACGCGAAGAAACACCTACGGCCAATTGACGGTGGCAGAAGAGTATGTTGTATTAATATATAGTACCAAAGAATTAAAATCAACTGAAACTTTTTCGCACAGCGTTAGACTAAATTCGGGTGAGAACTTTTTGCGCTGCGTGAAATAGCAGTCAGTACAGATAAGATATTTGTGGGAATTCGGTTCACGCCTACTGCTCGAGCGCGATTCAAGAAATAGTCACCTAAGCTGCTTGTAATGCTAAAGCTAAATGAAAATGTAAACTAATTAAACATTATCACGACCGGACTGGAGAGGCGCGCGCGCGAAAAAACGCGCGCGCGCCTCCACTTTGGCCGTGACGTTATATACTTTGTAGTTCCACTCCTAGCAGCGCTGGCTTGCTGAAGAGTGGTATGGAGCCCTAGATATATTGCTTTGCAATTCGCAAGTTCGAATCCTTGAAAGCACGTCTTTTCTTTTTTTGAAGTTGATTTATTGTTTTGGGGAAATGTTTTCTATACTGCATTTACAATCTTTGCGCTGTAATGTCCATTGATCCACGAGCGAGTTTGCAGTACGGGGGCAGACAGGCTGACACTGACGCGCTGGCGAGTTTTTGTTGTAGTGTTGCCATAAGCACCGATTGCTTTCGGGTACAGTCCCGAATCAGTCGACCTTTTCCCTGGTGTGAACACGTCTCCTACAACATAGGCCCAATCCGGGCAAGAATCAAAGGTGGGGGAAAAGGGCATCGCATTTGAGCGTCTCTGGGACGCGGAGGGGGCCCACTGCGTACGCCTCGGCTAGTGATTGTTGCGATGCCACGCCCTGCTAGTTGGATTATCTGACGCATTTTACAGCCACCATTGCAGGAGCGCGGTATACCGAATACTCAGATATTGAGAATCATTTTGTTTCACAGACCCTTAACCGAAACTGGTTTGAATTCTAATCTTGGACACCGCCAATCACGTAGCAACTCGTATGGGCGTCAGTGCTTGAGTGGCTGCGGTCGTCCTAGATGCCGCATGGTAGTTTTAGGGCGCAGCCCTTTGGCGGTCGTTCGTGGCCTGAATGGCGTCGCCGTCGGTGTCATCGAGCGAACGATGGCAAGTCCGAAGAGTGAAACAAAGCATAGGAGGAGACTGTCGAGAAATTGGGAGGGAGGGCGGTTCGCAGCGCTGGCGCGAGGCGTTCCTCCAACGGGCGCGCGAGGGGGAGGGGGCAGTATCCTTGTTCCCGCACTAGACGATCCACTGCTCGACGCTTGGCGAAAACGTTAGGGTGGCGTACGCGTGTCAATGATGCGCGTTCGCTCCCTAAAACCCAGTTCGCGGTCACTTCCGGAGACGCACTTCGCTCCGCTGACACAGGGGTTCACCATGGCTGCCGTCAAGACAACCCATGAATGAGTGCTGCCTCCGCACACTGCAGCCACTAGGAGTAAGTGCTGAACTGCGGGTGACGCAACCGGTCGTGCGCATCTGCAGCGGCTGTTGTGGAACGCACGCATGCGCTGTCAGCCAGTTCATACTGAGAAATGAGCGACACAACTGGTCCATGTGCTTCGTCAGTCACTGCAAATCTAAGTTTTCTTTAAGCATACAAATATGTCCGTGTGAAATTCTCTGCATCAAACACAGTCAAAACAGCTAAACAGCTCGGCCCAAATATCGAATTAGGGAGTATTGTAATCGTCAGCCAATATTAAAAGCAAAGCTTTCTACCTCTGCCAGCCAACGGTTCCTCCGTGGCGTGCGCGACAAGAAAGTCCCATCTCGGCTGTGAGGCGGAGGGAGGTTTTAACTCACGGAGCACCATTTAGATGGCGCGGAAATAAATACCCGGCGTTCCCAGCGCGCAGGTACCTGCTAACACCGGCAGGCACATCGTCAAGACGGGTCTGTCTTCTGCTTTACAAACAGTTGTTTTTGGCCGGTTTTGGCGCACCTTCGCGTCCATTGCGCGCTTCTTTCGCCGGTTTGATTAACTTGTTCGACTGCACTTTCTGGGTCACTAGGACCCGAGGGAATTAAGTCTTCATACGGCAAAGATATATTAGGGATTGGTTTGCAGGGCGGGAAAACAAAATAGAGACCACAAACACATATCCGGCCGCTAGAGAAACGCTACTTGAGCGCACCGCTTGCTAGTTATGGGACACCGTTTTCTAAATCAGTGAATACCAATTCGGTTGTGTTTTAAGAGGCATTACAAAAGGCGAAAGTAGAAACTGGTTCTGATAAATAGCGATTAGAAAAGTTCCCTCAGCTTCCTCGCAATCCTCAAACTTACTATTCTAACTAGTCTAAATCGGTAATAATGGGAATTACTAAGGCTCAACATGGCGAATATTTCGGTTGTCTACGCTTGTGTAGCGAGGTGGAGTAGACGTGAGCTAGCAGATAAGAATAGCTAGGTTCCGCTGTCTCACCCTTTGAAAAACGCCCCTCTCCGTTTTCGTTCTGCCGACGCAAGGCTTGGCTACAGCGGTGGCGTTCGCCGCTATATCCGGTTGTGGCCGACACTGCTGCGTTTCGTGACAGCTAACCCGAAAATTCCACGTTACCGCTGGCAGAATCTCTGGTTTCACTCTTTGGAGAGCCACGTCTGAGAATTTCATGAGGCAGTCGCATGGGCAACTGTTGTGTGTGTCCTTTTCAGCTTTGCTTCCCAACTATCTTCACAGCCGTGGATGGAGAGAATTTTTTTTCTTTTAAACTTTATAAAAACACACCGGCCTTATGGACCGGTAATAAAGGAAGAAAAGTGTGCTATTGGATCCCGTCTTCGCAGTGCAAGCAAAAAAAAGAGCTTGCCAAATTCGGCGTTTTTTTAAGGAATCACGGTTGCGCGCCCACACTGCAGAGACGTTTTGTCTGGAGCTAATTCCGAATGCGGAATTACGTTGAACGATTTTTCTCGGTTATTCGCGTCCTTTTAGGGTCTGCCTGTTACGACAAAATGTTTTTTTGTCTTTCTCGGTGAGGCCAGCAAGTGGTTGCACTACTGTTCGGTGTTATTGCCGGCGCAGCAGTCCTGACCGCTACAAAAGCTTCCCTGTTGCTCTCGCAGCAGCGGCCAATTCATGAATTCAGAATACCTCATCATGCTCCAAGAGTGTCTTTTGCAGGACAACGTTAGCGCAAGAGCTCTTTTTAGGCCTGGTGTGGTGCCTTGCCTGAGACACGACGTCGTAATCCCGTCTGTCGCTGTTATTGGGATCTGCTGCCAGCTACATTCATCTCGTGTTTTGATACCTTACCAGTATAAATATCTTGAACGTATCCTCAATCTACGTTCCATGTGTTGACAACACATGAGATCACAAACCGCCATTGGAAACATCGGGCGTAGGTTGCCATTCCTCTCCCTGCATAAAAACAGCGCAAAGGACGGGACACGAGTCCCTTTCTGTTTTCACTCATGTCCCGTTCTTTGCGCTGTTTTTATTAATGAATTGTTGCATTTTGTACGCAGCACTGCACAGTAGACAGTGACGTGTCACAACGAGATTGCAGTCTGGGCTACTGGTTCCAACTTGGCTGCAAACGTAGTGCTGTAATAAAAACGAACTTTTGTAGTTTTGAATTCGCCACTTACAGGAGTCAAACCCGTGGCATATACGACTATAAAAACCCTCCCGTTATGCTCTTTTATTCACTATGAGGCGAATAGTGCCTGCCATACCACGGATATTCTTCACCGCTTCACACGGGTTACTTGAACTATATAAAAAATGGCCATGTAACTGCTCCTATCGTTACAAATGCCCACGAAAGACGATAGTCGACTGGCGCCCCTGCAATGTAAATGCCTCCCTTCTCTTTCGCGCTCACCTCTCATACTGTTCCGCTGCCGTCTCGTTCCTCCCAAAATAACAGGCTAGATGTTTGCTCAAGAAATATAAATTTACTCCGTTCTACTGCTCCAGGCAGGCTGCCTCACCCCCCCCCCCCCGATGCCAACGCTGCCGTACGGCGGAGACGCGCGTAATTCCAGGAGCTCTAGTATAATGTTTATAGAACCACGTTGCCCTGCTCCACGTGCATTCCAAGCGGAACGTGGAACCTATCTACTGGAACCTCTCGTTACTGTTGTCGTTTATTTCTTAAAATTCCGCGAGGAGCTGAAGTGGCGCGCCAAAGCAGTGACGGTTTTTTGCCGTTAATGTAGTATTTCTTTTGATAAAGATAAAAACAGTACTTCACGATTTTTTAAAATAAAGGAACACTGCAAATATCACTCATGAATTGATTTTCTGCCTTACATTTGCGTAATGTTTTGTTCTTGTTCAACAATATTGACAAGTATAAAGAACCACCGGACTTAGGCGTTTAGGTTTGGCTTTGGGTATATAAGACTATTGCGCAGACTCAGTTTCACTTAGCCGGGTGGCTGAATCAAGTCGCGGACAGACAGACAGACATACAGACGACAGATCACAATTTTTCGTTAAAGTAGCCCAACAAAGACTATCGTCTTTAAAATGCCCCAAAGCGAAGGGAGATCTTCGTCATACCACACAAAGAAAGGCCTCCCTTTCTATCACCGCGCGGAACAGACATCCTACAAGAGTCGCTGGCTGGGAGAATTTCTTGCTTCGAAATCACGCCTTTTGCTGGGGCCTCCGTGAAGCCCCTGAAGTAATGAGCAACCTTTCACCGACCGCCGCCGCCGCCAACCACGTACATAACCCCACATGCGACTTTAAGCGGCCAGAATACAACACGGTCGGGTTACAGGCCTCAATTAATTTGGGCGCCCATCCTTAACCGTAGCTGCCTGGGGCCTCCGCCGATACTGGCTTGTCTTGCTACTCAGAGCTAGGGGTTAAACCTAACCGATGCATAGATCTTTCATTTATGTTACAGGGTTGTTTTGCAATTACAAACAGTTGATGCATTTATTGGTTGTAACAATTCCACGGTTGCTAAATTATTTATGCAAGGCTGATGTTTTTTTGAAAGTAGTGTATCAAAGGTTTTAAAATTTCTTTAAAATAAGTTACCTCCTCTGTATACCCCGTATAAAGCGTCGAAATGATAGTCACTGAACTAGAAAAAAGAACGCTTCACAAATAATGCCCTGACTGTACTTTTCTTGCTTCAATTTTCCTTAACCGTTTTCTATTGAGCCGTTACCGTGTGATGAAAGCAGGTACGCTACATAATTTCCAGACACTAATAAAGATATTAAAATACATTTATTGTGCCATACGTACGGCATGAGTCCAGTTTACATGGTACAGCTTAAAGCTGAATTCATGTATTAGTTGTGCACTAGAACTTACCTGTGGTGTCGTTGGTGAGTACGTCGGCGAGCCATTGAAGGGCGTCGTAATTTCGTAAAACAAAGAAGTGCGTCTCGAGGGGTTTCGAAGCGAGCTCCTCCAGAGCTTTGGCGTCCGTGCTGCCCGTGATGCCGATGCAGTATACCTCGACCTTTTTTCCCCCGAGAATCTTGGCTACTTTTTCAGCTCCGCCTCCGATGTTTGCTTTGCCTGCGTAACAACAATATCCCTGCTACTTAGCCACAGACAACGTGAAACGAATTCCCAAAGAGGGACCTCTATAACACGTAGCAGTGTAGCTAAAAAAGTCACCGCAAATGCTTTGCCTAATAATCAGGCACCATACTTCTATTCATATTCAGCTTGCTCTCCTGGCGGGTATTTAGGTGTAGGAAATGGCATAGGCCATAAAAATTGTGGTTGGGTCTGGGGGTTTTTTCGCCCGCATGAACACCCAGCTTGTGAAACCAGGAACGAAACTAGTACCCAAGTAGTAACTATTGTTTCGTTGATTGATTTTATGGCTTCCTACTTCCGGTCGGTGCCGCTGGTCAACCGCATCGCGGGTGTGGCAGGACACGTGGTACACAATCAAAGTCAAACTTTGATGCACTAGGAAACTCGCTGGCACCGGCCAATATTCCTTTCGCAATACAAAATTATGGCTTCACTACCCAGGAAGCGCCAGGAAGAGGCCGCTGATGTCGGCCATTTGTTGGAGTTTGAGTCGCGCAGGTTTCAACCCACGCCGTGCTCACAGCTGCTTTACAAATGTTTTCCGGTAACTGCATTTTCCCTCCTTCGTTATGACAGCTGCTAATGGATAACACGGTATCGAGCTGTCCTGCTATGCAAGAACCCCTTCTCCGTCCGCCGGATTTCTTGGCAATGGCCGTGCGGGAGTCGCTCAGGATCGTGGTCGCCTCCGGTGTGCCGCTCAGCGCCAGGGCGATGGCGGCTTCCTCCGCTTTCCTCCGCAGACTTCGCTCGGACGCTGCAGGCGTTGAGTACTTTCCCGTTCGTGGCCCGGACAACCGCTGCCACGTACGTCTTCGGCTTGCGTTGGTGTTTGGCTGCGTCCACGTACACCGCCTTTGCGTCGTCGGCGTATGTTTTTCTGCCAGCGCTCTCGCCCTGGCAACCCTTCGCTTCTTGTTGCGGTCCGGGTGCACGTTGCGTGGGAGCGGCAGGACCACCAGGCGCCTTGCTACTTGCTTGCTCACCTCCTCCCGCTTCGGGGCTTCCTCCCAATAGGATTCGGCCCTTGGCGGGCGCAGGCCGACCCTCTGTAGGATCGCTCTTCCGGCTTTGGTTGTTGCGAGGCGAGTCAGCTGCGTCGTGCGCTGGGCCTCGCTCACCTCCTCCAGGGTATTATGGACTCCTAGTCGAGCCAGGGCGTCGTTGCTCGTACTGGCGAGGAGGCCCAGCGCCGTCTTGTGGGCCTTCCTTATTGCAGCGTTGATTTTCTCCCGCTCGTGCCGCAGCCATCTGTGGAACGCGCCGACGTACGAGACGTGGCTCGTCACGAACGACTGCAGCAGTCGCAGGAGATTCGTCTCTCGCATCCCGTGTCGTTTGGTGGAGATCTGCTTGACCAGGCGGGTCGCCACTCCCACCTTCGTTAGCAGCCGGCTCAGACCGGTGTGGTTGCCGTTTCCCGCGTCGACGTGCATGCCGAGTACTCTGATTCCTCGGACGTGCGGGATGGTGGTGCCGTCTTCGGTCCGCAGCGTGATGTTAGCCGCCTCCTTCTCCGCCGACTTGCGCCAGTGGCCAGGAGGTGGCAATACCAGTAGCTCCGACTTCTGCGGAGAGCATCGGAGGCCTGTCCCCCGCAGGGAGTCTTCTATCTGCCAGATTGCCTCTTGCAGTGACTCCTCTATGTGGCCGGTCGTGCCTCCCGTCATCCACAATGTGATGTCATCTGCATATATTGTGTGCTGGACCTGCGGCAATCGGGCAAGGCGCTCGGCCACTGGTATCATGACTATATTTAAAAGAAAGGGGGAGATGACGGCCCCTTGCGGTGTGCCGACGCTGCCCAATCTTCGCTCCTCCAGCTGCAGGTGACCGACGTGGAGGCACGCCATCCGATTCGAGAGAAAGGCCCGGATGTAATCGTACGTTCGCCGTCCCAGCCCGAGCCTCTCGACCTGTGCCAGGATTGCGGAGTGCAGCAGGTTGTCAAAGGCACTCTTGAGGTCGAGGCCTAGGATCGCCCTGCAGTCGGTCTGGCTGGGGGACTCGAGCAGGTCGTGCTGGATCAGTAGCATTGCGTCCTGCGTGCTCAGCCGGGCCCGGAAGCCCAGCATCGCCGCAGGGTACGCGTCGTGCTCTTCCATGTAACTCTGCCAACGGTTGTTTAGCACGTGCTCCAGCACTTTGCCCGCGCACGACGTCAGGGAGATCGGGCGGAGATTCTCAATGCTGGGCGGCTTGTTGGTTTAGGGATCAATATCGTTCGGGCGGTCCGCCACTGCTTGGGCAGCGTGCCGGAGCGCCAACAGTCGTTGTAGAAATTCGTAAGGGCCGTGATGGCCACGTCGCCAAGGTTACGCAGGGCCTTATTGTGGATCAGGTCCGGGCCGGCTGCCGACTTGCAGTTCAGCTCTTGCACCGCTCGGCGGACCTCCCATTCTTCTATATCCGCGTCGAGCGCGGGGTTGTCTGGGCCTTCGTAGTCCGGGTGTCGGACTTGTGCGGTGGCCGGGAGATATTGATCGTTGAGGCGTTTGCCCACCTCGTCCTCGCCGTGTTCTTTGATTGCCGCGTGCAGGATCTGCGCCAGTCGGTGTTGCTGGAACGATTTGCTCTGCGTCTCGTCACGTAAGTGGCGGAGCAGCTTCCACGTACGGCTGGCGTGCAGCTGCCCGTCGGCTTTGCTACAGATGGCATGCCACTGCTGCGCGCAGAGCTGCCTGCTGTATTTTTCGATTTCGAGGCCGAGGTGGGCGATACGCTTGCGCAGTGTTCTGCTGTGCCGCATGCGCTTCCATCGGCGTTGCAGTGATTGTCGTGCCTCGATCAGGTGGGCCAGTCGAGGGTCCATACTGGGGATGATTCGTCCGTCTCCACTTCCGTGCTCACACGCGCCGCCGCGTCTACCAGGCTGCGCGTCCACGTTTCGAGGTCCTCAATGGTGGGCGCAATCTCCTGCCGGCGGAAGGCGTTCCAATCAGTCAGCTTGTGCTTGCGAGTCGGGGCCTGCTTGCTCCGGACCCGCAGCGGCAATTCCACTTCTATGATGTAATGGTCACTTCCCAAGTTGAGCCCCGTGTTGTTCCAGCTCACCGGTCTGTCGTGCCCGGGAGGTGCACGAAGGCGATGTCGGGGGTGGTGTCCCTGGTTGCTGAAGTGCCAATTCGTGACGGCTGCTGGGGGTCCGAGAGCAGCTCGAACTAGGGCTCTTCAGCCTCGTCCAGCAGGCTCCGTCCTTTGGCAGTCGTGCGGGGGTAGCCCAGTTCCCTGTGGGACAAGTTGAAGTCACCCGCCACGATGATCGGCATGTCGACGGCTTTTCGCCTGGCTTTCTGGAACAGCGTCCGGAACCGTTGGCTGCGGTGCTGCGGGTTGCTGTAGGCGTTCACCAGACAAACGGACTCTTGCGTCTTCTTACCGACCACGACTTCGGTCGCGCACAACTCCAGGGCCGTGTCGCCATCGAGGAAGCGGTCGAGCTTGATGAGGGTGATGCCCTTGCTTACAAAGGTGCAGACTTTCTGCGCCGCGCCCGTGTTGCTGGTGCACGCGCTGGGGGGTGATGCGTGAACGTGGTAACCCGGGAGTTTCGGAGTCTCATCCATATGTGTCTCTTGAATCATGATCACGTCAGGAGGCGCGGCCATGGATTGTACTTGTTGTTGTAGTAGGGCCTTGCGGCACCGGAGGCCGTTGGCGTTCCAGTGCCAACGGCCTCCGGTTGGCAGCCTTATCCATGGCTGGGCGAGGAGGCTCCGGGCAACGTGCGGTTGCCGTGGCCGAGTTTCCCCAGCTCCTCCTTCAGTAGTTGGACCATGAAATGTTTCATTTCCTCGAAGCCCGTGTTGATGCGGGCCTCCTCTCGGGCTTCGAACTTGGCAAAGTCTGCCTTGACGTCGTTTTTCAAATTCTTCATGGCTGACGCCACGTTGTCGACCTTCTGTGAGATCTCATTTATGCGCTTGTCTTGCCTGTTTAGGCGCTCGTTTATTTGTTTGAACCGGCCCCGCAGTTAAGGCCGCCTTGGGTATCCGTGTTCCTAGAGTGAAGTGTCGAGATCGATGAGATGGATTCGGTCTCGTCGTCCCCGGTGTTCATGTTCAGGTCTTCGTCCTCGTCCGACTCGATCACCGAGCTACGGCGGGCCTTCTTCTGGCAAGGGGTCTTGCCTTGTTCCAACGATTGCGGCGGCGGTGGTGGCGGTGGCATGACCGGCGTCCCCAGCGGGGTGAACGATGCCGTCTGCTGCGCCGTTCCCACACTCCATGGCGTACCTGACTGGTTTCCGTGCTGTTGCGATGTGAATCTTGCAATCAGCTCCTGTTGTTGCTTCACCGTCTCCTGCAACAGCCTAATCGTGCTCTCGAGCTGCATCATCTTGGATGCAAGCGGGTCGTTCTGCGGCTTTCTCGCCGGCGTGCGCGAGCGCTGGCGCTCCTTCGCGCCTTTTCCGCCCTTGGCTCCGCCTCTGGCGATATCTGTCCACAACTTCCGGCCGTCACGTGAGGGACTGCGCCGCCTATCGCGACTCTCCGAGCGTCCGCGGCTTGGGGACCGCCCTCGGCTCTCGCTGCGGCTCTTGCGCCACCCCCCTTGTTTGCTCGGGGAGAGTTCGGGGAATTCGTCTTTTCTAGAAAATCTGACCTTGCTCTGGCCAGACTTTCCCGCCTTTTCCGCCGCCATCTTGCGCTCGTGTTCGCGCTTCCGCAGCAAGAATGGCGTCTTGAACTTGTTCGCACAGTTTCCCGTGCCGGTGGGATGCGAGCCTCCGCACAGTTTGCAGCGAGGTTTGCACTCCTGCTCGTGATTTTCGCCGGGGTTTGCCTTCCCGCAGGCGAAGCAAACCACCACATTCGGTCGGGGGCACACGTCTCTCCGGTGGCCCACCTGCCCGCACGTTCTGCACACTTCTTTTTGTTGGCGGTATAGCCGACACCTTATTAGCGCGCCGCTGTATTTAACGTAGGAGGGGACTTTGTCCCCCTTAAAGAGCACGAGCACTGCGTGCGAGTTTCCGATTCGGTGTGCTTCGAGCGCCGTACCATTGTAGATATTTACAACTTTCGCTCGGATCATTTTGGGCGTTTCGCTGAGCGGGATGCCTCCGATTACGCCCTTCACCGTATTTTCGGGTGCCGCCGCGTAAGCGCACACTTCGTATGCTTGATTTCCAATCATGAGTGCATGAATGGCCGCGTAGCGGCTGACTCTCTCGCCGTCCGGCGTGCTGATCACAATAATGTTTTGAGCAACGTTTGGACAGATCGTGTCCCTCTGTATGTCTTCGAGACTTATTCTCGCCGCACCCGCAATCGCCTGCACGATCTCCGGCATCATAATCTTGCCCACCAGCAGTCCCCCGCGGGGCCTGTCTATCACCTTGCATTCGCCACGTGGCACGTTAGGTATGCGTGCCGTCTTCGCGAAGTTCGCGTTGACTTTCTTGATAATCTGGGCCCGGGTTGGCTGGGCTGCCTTCTTACCGGGTGGGGTGCCGAAACTTGCTACGGAGTCTCGGCGTTGTTCGGAGTGGCCTTCTTGCCTCGCTGAGTGGCGACCACCCACCCGGCGATGTTCTCCGGGGTCTCGTCGATCGACGTTCCGGGGACGGCAACCACCATGATTCCCGAGCTGCGGTCCAAAATGGGCTGCTGGTCCCGGGCCGGGCTCGTATCCATTGCTGAGTGACCCGACGCCGACATTTCGCACGAAGCGGGGCCGCCGGCGCAGTCCGATGCGGCCGAAGCCGTCGCTAAGCCTAGCTGGCCGGTTAGGCCTAGCTGGCTCGCCACGTTGTCCGGCGCAAAACAGGCGTAAAATCCGCAAAAATGGGCGGACTCACCAAAAGTTCGGCTCTACGTGCTCCGGGTGTCAAGCCGAAACCGATCGTACCGTTTTGGACGGGCTGGGGTCGAACGGTTCTCCCAAAATTGGCCTAATCGACGGAGCCGATGCGAAGCACGTCCGCTCGCTCCGAACGCTCGCAGCGCCATGCATGAGGCCGTGGTCGTCGCCCATAAAAGTGTCAGTGGCTGTGGCCAATTTATAGCGAGGCGTGCGGGCGTCACGGAATGATGCGCAAATTTCGCACTGGTAACCGCCGCGAATGCCGTGGCTATAGAGTCTAGGGTTGTGCTTGTTGCGCTCAAAAAACGATTACCCGCTCACTCTGGGCACACAGCGCAATCATGAAAACTGACGGTTTTCGCTCTAGAGGTTTAGCATGATCACTGGGCAAATGTTCCTCGAGGTGTGCAGCCGTGAAGTTTGCAAAAGAAGCGCTTTTCGTTCGCGTTCCCTCGTCAACGATACTGCTAATTCTACGGTTCGAGTGTCGGTGTTCGCACACCGTCGCGCCCACGCCATTGACCAATGTCTAGGAACAAAATTTAAGGACCGTACGACGCAGTTTGGACCGTTTGTCTAAAGTCGGTTGACGCAAATCGACCATGAACTGACTCCAGAAAATCGCCCTGGGAAAGACCAGCTTGCGTTGACCGGCCATTTTGACCGCCTGACTTTCCGATGGGTCGCCGCCAATGGGCGACGCCTCCGCTCGACACTTCGCTCTAAGCCGGTCAGGCTCTTCGAGCGCTTCGAGTAATGCGGCCTAAAAAGCATGTGTTTGGGGTGGGACCAGAAGAAATTTCGAATAAAGAGATATTTCGAATAAAGGGATCTCGTTATAACGAGGGAATACTATATTTGACTCCCAAGCAAAGAGACCTGAGGATGGTTCCAAAGCGCCTCAAAAAAAAATTATGATGCGCCCACACACAACACAAATAGTTTCACGCGCCATATATCCACGAGGTCGCGGGTTCGATTCCGGGCCGTGGCGGCGGCTTTTATGATGGAGACGAAGAGCAAAATCGCCCGTGTGTACGTGATTTCGGCGCATAATAAAGATCCCCAGGTGGTAAAAATTAATCCGGAGCCCTCCACTACGGCGCGCCTCATCGCCTGCGTTGCGTCAGCGCGTTAAACCCTACAATCAATCAATTATATATCCACGGCAGTGTACGGCGGGGGTATACGCAAAAACGCTTCTTTGTTAGGTAACTTAGTCGAAATACCGCGTGATGTGCCCCAGCTACCAAAAGATTCCGTGCCGACAGTGTTTCCGATGCCCCCCAGAATGTGGCGAAACCTTTTCCCTTGAAGAGGATATCGAGGATAGAGCGCAGTGACACGATTCCATGGTTTGGCGGCTCGATCGTTCTTAACTCGCAAAAAACGTACTGGCATTAATTCATGCTTCGGTAACAAACTCTTCGTATTCGTAGGAACCAATTTATTTGGCTAATCTGTTTTGTAGAGGAGGAAAATGCGCCCTTAAAATGGCTGGAAGCGCCCATACCTACGAATGCAGCACAGCGAAGCGCTGTCCGCTGCACTGCTCCCCACGCCGACACTGGCCGGCCGCGCTCCGACTGCGTGCAGCGCCGCCGCTGCATTAATCACGGAGGAGCCCCCTTCGCGGCCGCGGACGGCAGACTAGCAGTATTTCTAGGGGCCATAGTACTACAGTGCCTAGAATATACTGGCTAGTGTGCCGACCGCGGCCTCCCGGGTGGCACCGCGAGCGATGAATGCCGGCGGCCGCCGCTTGGAGCGCTGTCAGGCGGGTGGGTGCCGTTGGGTGGGTGCGGGCCGCGCTGCGCAGCCTTCGCAACGCCTGCAAGAGGGCTGGTGCGTTTTTGCTTTTGTTCAGCCATAATCTCTTTTATTGAGAAGTTTAGTGAGGAGGGTATGGTTCATCTATTCCGGACAGCAGCTATTGGCGGTGAGATGTTTGAGTGGCGCCCTTTGGCTCTGACGTCGGCTTAGGGACTCGCGCCGCTGTCGTCTGCTACGCTCCGCCTGTGCAGGGCAGCAGTGCCTGCGCCAGAAATCGACCGCTTTCATGCTGTAGTGGATTAAAAAGCCCATTTTTTGTAATTCAGTTATTTGTGCCAGCTTTTGCACATCAGAATAATTTCAAGCTGTAACCCCCCCCCCCCCCCCCACACACACACACAAGTTTGGAATACACGAGGAGAGAGAAAACAACTTTCTTCAGAGCATCGGTCAGAAGATCGTGTGTAACTCGTCTAGCTTATTCACGAGGTTCAGTGCTCAGAGCTCCTCGATATGTGTTCAAAACGCACAGGCTTCCCTACAGTATTTTTGAGATGCTCCTACGAAGACACAACAGGGTAATGCTTCGTGCCAAGCAGCGGGCCCCTATACACGCATCGTACAGCAGGAAATGAAGCGGTTATCTTCTATTTCTTTCGTTGCTGTTGACTTGTAGCAGATTAATGTTTTTTTTTTTTTTTTCTGTTCCCAACCCATTATTCTTTCTGCACCGTCACAAGTCGTATTAGAAGGTTTGGGGGTGTTTAGGAGGCTCACAAAGATGGTGTGGATATTTTCTTCAGGCTGTATGGCATACATTCCCTTCTTCACGAATTGGCTTTCGTTATGGCTGCGTGCAAGAATATGCATATCCGTATCGTGCGTTGTTTATTAACATGCAAATACAAGGAGAAGGTTTGTGCTAGGTCAACGCGATCGCGCCCCAGACAACGTTGTCCAGAGGCTGCTTTTGTGCTCCGGATTTCTATTGTATCCATCGTTATCATAACGAACTGGCTCTCAACCCGAACAATTATAAAATGATTACGGTATTGAAAGCTTTATACACTCGCTAACGAACGTAATAAATAGTACACGTCTATATTTCACAAGAATCTAAACCGATGAATATTTCCAAGCAGCTATAATTGCTTTCCAATCCTTCCAGGCGTAAAGAACAAATCCTCGTCTACTTAGGATGGCGTTCTATGAAATGAAGAAAATTACTCTAACTCTTTTGTCCTGGAGTGAAGACCCGGCCCACTAATCAGCTCGACTTTACTATGAAATAGTTTTCTTCTCCTCCTCTTCCTCCTCCTCCCCGTGAGTGCACTTTTCCTATAACGCATTAAGTTGATATGGCTGTGAGAAATGAAACCGAAATATAACCCAAAGTCTGAACAAACATAGTGATTTGTATCTTTACCGTAGACGTAACTCGTTTTGCTCAATAAACCTCCATATTCGCGGCCACAAGTGGCAGCTGTGTAACCGCTGTGTTCTGCCTTTCTAGCAAGAAGAGCCTTGCCTCGTGCCTACTGCTCCTTGCCGCCTGGCGCTGATTACCGACGGAAGACATCGACAATCATCCCATCCAGCCAAGCCGCATGGCGTCACTTCTGACGTCACGCGCCACCAGGACACTATAAAACCCCCGGCGACGCATCAACCCTTCGGGATTCGCGGCCACAAGTGGCAGCTGTGTAACCGCTGTGTTCTGCCTTTCTAGGTAGGAATTTTTCCACTCAATTCTTGTACTGAAAGCTTCTGTGGCCGCTTATCCCCCTCTTTTGTTCCTATGGGTGTCGACGTCTGCACCTATCGGGTGCGCATCGGCAGGTTTTTTGCCTGTCGTTCGCTACAGTGCCTCTCTCAGAGCCGTTTCGCCGCTGGAATGAATTTAATCAGCGTTCTCGGTCCGAGGCCCTCGACACTACTGCTGTCCTCGTGCTTGGCATTGCTCCTGCTTTGTGCAGGTGACGTTGAATCCAACCCAGGGCCTAAGATCGAGGACGTTCTAACTTTGTTAAAGAACTGCCATGAAGAAACTACGACTAATTTGAACGCAATCAAACAGCAAATCAGCACCATTGAGGCCCGTTTGACTGATATCGAAAAAACTGTGAACAATGTATCGGAATTCCAAAAACTTTTGACGTAGTGGCTGATTCCGTGCAGGAAGTTAAGGCGAACGTTTGTAAAACAAATGAAGGTCTTGCGGATGTCGTTGATGGACATGAACAACCGTATGAGGCGTAACAACCTTATCATTAAAGGCCTACCGGAAGAAGAAAATGAAGGATACGCAGAATCTGAACGTATTGTCAAAGAGTTTTTTTCAACCCACCTTGAAAATCGAAGCTGGAGACATTGAGAGACCCATAGACTTGGGAAAACCCCGGCCTGACTTTCACCGTCCCCATTATTGTTAAATTTCTTAACTTTAAATCAAAACTGGAAGCCCTAAGTAACGCCTCAAAGTTGAAAAAATCTTGAAGAGCCCAAAGTCTGGCTAGAAGAAGATTTTTCACCCAAAGTACAGCAGCCCGAAAAAAGCTGCGCGATTTTCGCGAAATCGAACAGAAAAAGCACCGAGAAATACACCGTGCGCTTTAACAACTGCACATGCACAACTCCACTTTTTGTTATGATGCTGCAAATGACTGCGTTGTCAAGGTGGCCTCAACGAAAGCGCCCTCCCCACAATGAACTTCTAAAGGGTCCCTTTACAAATCGAAGTCAAGCAAACCGTTATCCTTGCTCGTAGCAAATTTTCGTAGCATCTATAACAAAATTGACGCCCTAAATGCTATTTTGTTCACGTGTTCGGCTGATATATTTGTAGGCACCGAAACATGGCTATCTGAAGATGTTCCAAACACTGACTTGACACTTCCCTCGTCATTTATGCTCTTTCGCAAAGATAGAGCGGGCTGCCGAGGGGGAGGAGTTATAATCGGTGTGAAATCTAGTTATCACCCATCACGTATTTCCATTTCCTCCCCTCTTGAAATCGTTTGGGTTTCTTGCTATTTTGAACACGTTCATTGCGTCATCGGTGCCTGCTACCGGCCACCTGATAGCCGGCAGGATTTCGTAGAAATTCTTAACGATTCGATCGATACCATTTTCCTCAAGTTCCCGAGTTGTCTATTAATTCTTGCCGGTGACTTTAATTATCCTGACATTGACTGGGCCTCCCAAACCGTTCATGCTCAACGTAATCGCCATGAACAACTAAGCTTTCTGCGCTTACTTCATTATCATAATCTCAAACAACTCGTACATGAACCGACGCGTGGCGACCACATACTAGATCTTGTCCTCACAAATAACCCACAGCTTGCTAAAACAAACGTACTGGACGAAATCAGTGACCATAACGCCGTACATTGCTCGTTGCTGTTACCACGTGCCGACAAATCTAAAGTTAAGAAACGTATCTTTAACTACAACCGAACCAACACTGAAAAACTAAACGGTTTGTTGCAGAGCTTCTCTGAAGACTTTGAACTCAACTTTGCAAATCGTTCAGTGCAGCATAACTGGTGTTTGTTCCGCGATAAACTAAAGGAAGTAGAAGAATTGTGTGTACCTAAACTATCAATAAGCGAAAGAGTAAATGACCCTTGGTTTACTCGAGAAATTAAAAGAAGCTTAAACAAAAAGAAAAGAGCATACCAGAAAGCGACTAAAACGAGCGACCCCGACGACTGGCTTAAATACAAGAGTACATCCAGCGCGTGCGCGGATGCAATTCGCAAGGCCAAAAATGATTTCTATAATTGCACGCTCCCAAACCTTTTAAAAACGGACCCTAAAAAATTTTGGAATGTCATTAATCCAAAGAACAAAAACTCTGCCCCACCCCTCACAAGTGAAGATGGCAAGACCTTGCCTGTTGCAGAATGTGCTGAAAAACTGAACACCTACTTCTCTCAAGTTTTCACTGTTGAGCGACCACTAGATAGCTCTCTCGATTTACCGTCAGTAACCATTCCACACCCGTCCTCCGCTATCGTAATCACTACGCACGGCGTAGCCTGCGCAATAGATCGTTTGGCACTCAAGACTAGCCCCGGACCAGATGGAATTAGCGCGAAACTTCTAAAATTAACAAGTTCCTTTTCGTCATATTTTCTTTCTTTGATTTTTCAACAATCACTTGATTCAGGATTCATACCAGAAGATTGGAAATCAGCGCATGTGACCCCAATTTTCAAATCGGGTGACAATACAATTCCCAATAACTACAGGCCAATTTCACTAACATCAATCTGTTGTAAATTACTCGAACACATATTATTCACGCATATAATGAACCACCTTAACCTGAACAAACTGCTCTTAAATAACCAACATGGGTTTCGTAAAGATCTATCCTGCCAAACACAACTTTTCGAATTGGTAACCGACCTTCATTCCGCTCTAAACCTGTCCCGTCCTGTTGATGCAATTTTCATTGACTTCTCGAAAGCCTTTGATCGCGTGCCACATAAACGTCTGTTACTAAAAATTCGCCACCTCCAACTTGACCAAAACACAACACGATGGATAGAAGAATTTTTAACCAATCGTTTCCAGACAGTCAAATTAAACAATCATATTTCTAACCAAACACGTGTTTCATCTGGGGTCCCTCAGGGGTCTGTGTTAGGTCCTCTTTTATTCCTGATTTACATCAATGACATAGCATGCAGCCTAAAATCAGCAATTCGCCTGTTTGCGGATGATTGTGTAGTATATAGAGAAATATCTAATCCAGCCGATACAATTATCTTGCAATCTGATCTGATTAAGCTAGAGGAATGGTGTAGCCGCTGGCAAATGGAAATCAATGTAGAAAAAACCAAACACATAATGTTTAGTCCTACCCCCGAGGCAGTTCTTGCTAACTACAAAATAAATGATACTCCAATAGATTTAGTTCAATCGTTTAAATATTTAGGTGTGTTCTTCACGGCGAATTTAAAGTGGACGTGCCACATAGAATACATAACTACTAAAGCCCTAAAAAAACTTGGCCTTCTCAAGAGGCGCCTACATTTAGC
This sequence comes from Haemaphysalis longicornis, assembly GCA_013339765.2. NCBI lineage: Eukaryota > Metazoa > Arthropoda > Arachnida > Ixodida > Ixodidae > Haemaphysalis > Haemaphysalis longicornis. The sequence goes on from JABSTR010000239.1 coordinate 40,916, forward strand.
CACCAAGGAAACCAGGTTTCATGCGTATAATTGCCTTATCCGGCCCTCACTAGAATACGGTTCAATCATATGGCATCCTCAGGGCGCAAACTTAACTAACCTCTTGGAATCCGTCCAGAACAAGGCAACCCGGTTCATCACGTCCTCGTACTCACGTTACCAAAGCGTATCTTCTTTAAAGGATTCACTTAATCTTCCTTCGCTTGCCACGCGCCGAAAGTTGGCTCGACTATCTTTTTTTCATTCGCTGTACCACAGTAGCACGCCGTTTTCCCAGCTTCATATCATTCCACCGCCCCATATCTCCGCCCGGGTAGACCACATTTTCAAAGTTAAACCAATTTTCGCTAAAACAGAAAGATATAAAAACTCTCCTTTAGTCCTTGCAATCGCAGAATGGAACTCGTTACCTGCTCACATCGCAGAACTGTCCGATGCATCATCGTTTCAACATGCACTCAAAACCTTTCTTGAAGTTCTTTGATGTCGCATAAATCTTTCTTGTGTTTTTCTTTTTTTTTCTCTGTATCTTTTTTGCCCCCAGTAAAGTGTACTGTTTGCGCTCTTTTGTTTTTGCTTACTCTTTTAAGTGTATTTCGCGTGAAGCCCTTTTTTCATTCAATGTAATGTATTTTTGTTTGGCGTTGTTTCTGGATTGTACTTTGCAATAGTCATGTACACCATCTCTGCCTTCATTTATGTTCTGCTGGAAAAATGTACTGTACTTTTGATCATAACCCCACTGTATCCCCCCCTATGTAATGCCCATTCGGGCCTTTAGGGTATGTAAATAAATAAATAAATAAATAAATATAGAAGCCTGGTATAAAACGAGCACGCGCCTATGCACGCAGTAGGTTATTTGGAAATCAACCTACACTTTTTTTGCGCGCCCCAGTGCATGTCCGCATACTTTCATGCCATGACAACGGAAGTGATGTGGTACAATACTTTCGAGCGTTCGGAAAGGTTACAAAAACTTTTTACGTTAAAATGATTAACGGGAATCGCAATGCCTTCTGCCAAACCGACAGCCCCGAAGGCCTGTAATTTGTCTTGGTCTTGTATTTGCGCTGTTGTCGGTTACTAGCAGGTGGCTGTTACCTTTGTTCGAAAGATTGCTTAACACAGAAGCTGACGCCCAGCTCCGACTCTTCGCGCTCCACACAGGACCGGCTTCGCAAGGTAAGGGGCGACGCTGGCAATGTTTCTTCCGTAGCGGTATCCTAAAACTATACTTCAACTCATGCCTTTAGCTAGTGTATGCGATTTTGAGTTTAATATTTTGATAAAAGTTACGCACAGGCAAAATCTGGTGCGGAGAAGCATCGGGCGTGAACCGAACCCAATGAAACGGCAGGGAGAGCGAGCCCGACTGAAGCAGACGACAAAAGCAAGAATCCCTAAGCTGACGTCACGGAGGCGCGCTTCGCAGCGCCGCCCGTGGACGCGCTCACCGCTAATTATGGCGGTAGCTGACTGCAAGTTTCATGGCTTGCTTTGAGCCCTCGGCTAGGGGTGGCATATTCAGCCGTTGTTGCTGGCCAGGAAACGTTTATAAAGTTGAGCACAACTTCAAGTTTCGAACACACATGTTCATTTATTCATACATTCATCTGAACAACGCAGAAAACAGATCGCACAACACTTGTTACCTTTTCTAGCAAACGTAGGCACATGACTAGAATTACACAAACAGCAGAGCACGCAGTCGATCAACATTTACTGGCAGCGGCGCATTTTAAGAAACTTTTGCCGTCGCCTTTTACCCTCGCGCTCATTGTTGAGGCCCTTGACAAAAAACCGAAATCTCAACAGAACATAAAACCTTACAACGGTAGATAAAACTTCCTTTTCATGCTTTGGACAGCCAAGTTGAGGGAACAACAGTGTCTGCAGCTCACTGGAAAATTCAAGCAAACTCGTCTCATGGAGCTCGTTCTTGCTAAAAAACGTGGTAAATGCATCTTCCATGGCCTTTACAGCAGTTGACAAGTTCTGGCTAGGATACACGAGGCCCCCGTTGTCGAAATGGCTAGTAAAGTACGAAGCAGTGTCGGCACTTGCTTCGGCTTTGCTTACACAAAGGCAGCCTGCACACTGTGGACAACAGTTCTTTGCAATTATCTTTCTTGCCACATAGCCTGTAGTGTAGTAGATCAAAGCACTGTTGCTCTTTTTCTCTGTGTACGACGCATGGTCACCGCTAGACACGAGAGCTTGAACTACATCATCAGCTTCACCGACATTCCCGTGGTCAAGCAGGTCATCCATTTTGTCTAAAAGGGACGTTCTCGTCATTTCATGGAGCTCATTTGGACTCAGCAGTGCCTTTATCACGTCCGGGGCACAGTTTCCTCCTCTAGGTGTCTTCGCTAGGTTGTAGAATGCAAGCAGATTGACCGTGGTCAGGAACTGGGAAACTGTCGGGTGGTCATTACTCCATGATGACTGTCTAATGATGCCAAACAGGTTTTCCAGTTTATCCTGGCTCAATCTGGATGTTAAAAGATACCTGAAGCCCAAAGTCGACGTCAGATAGGACAACAAGCCCAGTGTGCTCGTGATGGTAACCCTTAGACCAACAGCCGTGTTTTCTGTCAGAAAACCACCACCTTCCGCAAACTTTTTTTCCTTCTTTTTTTCCCTTGCATGCTGCTCCCATTCCTGCAGGTACTCTAGGAATCCTTCCAGAAACCGCATGTTTGGGCTACCTGGCTTCAGCGCCGTCTGGCTTGTCCGCGATGTCATCACACGAATCAGGCGATTCATTTCTTTTCACGAAATCCTCTGTTGGCTGCACGGTCTCATATGAGGATCGAATGTGTTCTCTATAAATGAACAGTGCTTTGATGACCTGGTCACTGAACAGTTGAAACGCGAGGTCCACTTTCATTTTGTCAAAGCTGTTGGGCTCGAGGTGTGCGTTTGTAATTTTTGGCATCGCTTTCAGTGTTACATTTTCACGATCTTTTTCGAAGGCCGCTTGTAGAATACCACTGTGGACATCTCCAGCTGGTGTCAGGTACCCTTTTTCAACGAATCCATTTCTCACATTCTTGAGTAAGGTGGGGAAAATCTGACAAAAAATAGAGTTGCCTTTTGGAGTCCACTGGGTGCTCGGTACTGCTCCGAACGTGGCTTGCGGAACCTTGAGAAAAGTAAACTTGGTATCAGTTACTTCATCACATTTAAACATTGGAAACGTTACGGAGATACCAAATTTTAGTTTCATGTCTTTTAATTACTCCGTAACGATGCATATGACCTCAGAAGAGTTGAAACTTCAGCTTGTTAGGTTATAACTCTGCAAAAAGGCGCAAGTGTTTGCCTCCTTATCGTTCCGTCCCGTCTGTTGCGCTGCCGCTTTCGTACGAATGCATAAGACATTGGCTTACATGGGAAATTACGATGTATTCACTTACGAATGATCAATAACTTACAAATAAATAATTTCTTACGATGTTTCTGTTTGAAGAACCGAACGATGCATATCTGTTAAGTCAATTAAAAGTTGAACGCTTACGTTGCGCGAAGCATAAAAAACTACTATAACAATATACGTACGCCGTTTTATTACCTTCATAGCTTCAGTAAGCCTGCCTTTCTATGCCTCACGTGACCTATACCACAACATTGACGTCACAACCATTGTTTGATATAGTTGAAACCGAAATAACATGTGAAAAAAAATACTTGTTTTTAAATTATTTAGAGATTTTAGAAGAACACATGGGGTAGCCTCGTGTTTTACTGACATCCAAGGCATCCTTGCAAAGAAAGCGCTCAAGCAAAAAATTAGCAGTGGCTTAATTAGCTCGGTCATGCCAGGGTATACGTAGCGTGAGCTAAGGTTCAACTCGTTATTCCTAGCTTTCCTGGTTGTCTAGGATTAGCTTGATTATCATGCTTACTGCTACTTCAATGACATACACACGGTATACGCATTATGTGACACATGTATATTTATCAAGCGGCTCCGACGCAGCGTCACCAGCGTCACCCATCGCCCCAGAGCTTATCTGGTTTCACAGGTGCACGCCGGTTTTGCTGCGACGCACGCCATCGTTTCCACACCCAGCCACCCCTCGCATGATCACCAAGTGGAGGCCGCCACGTGCTGCGCTTGCGCAGCACGGCTCTCCAGGAGCCACGCGAAACTGCTCAACCTCGGCCAGTGTAGCTCACGTTACAAGAATGGGTGCCTATATATTACTTTAGAGCTGCACTCGCACTGCACGGTGGGAGCAATTTTGCATATTGCGTAGAAAACAACCTTACCGCGTATTCCGAACAGCTCCCACATTTTCCTGTTCCAGCTGGCGCCGTCGCATGTGATGGAATCCACAAATAGACCAGCTTTTTCCGCAAGCACCGTCGTTTCCAAAATGATTCTTGCTAGTGTTGGGGCTTTCACATTGCCCTTTGAGGCGAAAACACCAAGGATTTGTGTCCAATTTCCTACAGAAAGATAACAGTTAACATCTGACAGTTGGGCGTCGTACAAGGTTGAAATCTACGAAGAAGAAAAAGAGCTTACCGATGAATGGCTGGAACAGCACAATCATGCCATGGTCTGCCAGCACGTTCTTCTGGTCAGCAGGTGTATGATCTCCAAGGTCGACGAAGCCTTCAATATCACCTGAATTGCAGAAAAAGCACGCAAGGAACATCCTGCTTTATACCCCGATATCTCCTATCACAGATGGGGCTAAAACAATAAAAAGAAACATAATCGCGACTTTGTGAATATTGTCAAGCACTGCTAGGTTACGGAAATCGTAGTGAATCAGCTGACACCGCATTTTCCTCATTTACACGTCCCAAGAATTGAGTGAAGCTGTACTCACCAGCTGATTTGACAGTCAGGTGCTCCGAAAGCTTTATTTCGTCGATGAGGAGGCCACCATGACGACTGTAAACATCCATGGTCTTCGTCTTTTCATGCAGAGCATTGAAGATATTGGCACTGAGGCCAAAGCCGCCCTTGAACCGCTGGAGGTACTTCTGCAAACATGTTCGTCCTGGTAAAACCATGATGGCTTCTCTGCGGAGATGCTCGTACAACTTGGGGCTTCGCATCCTCATTAGCATACACTCCAAAATCCACTCGTCGTCGTATTGCATGCCTTTGTGTGACTTCCTTCGAGCAGCGAGGAAACAACTCTTGACCGCTAGCTGCTGCTTTGATGGAAGGGATTTGATTTTGTTGTCAAATGCTTCTTCACTGAGAGCCTCATTTTGCTCTTTCATATGAGCTACCTGTATCACTGCATTCGCCAATCTTTTTTTGGTTCTTGATAGATTTCGAGAAATGTTTTTGCGCTGTTTTTTTTTTCATCGGGATTGCTTGAACTCTGCCTTTTCCTTTTTCTGCACGCTTGGTTTTGAGCCAGGACTCTCTGGTACTTGCAGAAGCACATGATTGTCCATCGGTCTTCGTGGATAGCAAGCACTTGGCCGAAAAAATCATGCCTCTGTAGGAAATGTGTTTTCCTGAGGCAGGCTTTATGCCGCATCCGCAACAAAGACTGGTCAAAGACACTTCTTTGATGAGGGATTCAGCCTCTTGGCAAGTTGTGAGGGTATGTTTACCCTTCTCTCTCCCCCTCAGGTACACTGTGGCCACCACCATTTTCCCATCTTCCGAAGGCTTCCCAAACACGACCATCTTTTCAATGAAAAGGTTGGCGAAGTTATGTTCTTCAGCTTCACAATAGGCGTAAGCTAAAGAGTCTACTGGCAGAGAAGGTACTTTCATCCATGTCACTGGAATTTAGATGCTGGAGAATGGGTGGAGACTCGTGGTTGGCAGCCGTTTGGCAGTATCGTTTTGCGATGTATTAGTGCCTAATGCTTCAGAACCACAGCTTGGGTTGCAGTTTTGAGTTTCAGGAGCTCCGGTGTTTGCACCAAATCCTTCCAGGCCCACAGATTCGGCAATCTCAATGCCTGAGCCAAACTCAGATACCTTCGACGCAGCATGCTTACGACGCTTTGCTGGGGGCTCTTGCTCATCAAGACTTCCGCTTTTCCTCTTTGCTGTCACTTTAGACACGATGTGTTTTCGATCATCTGGGAATATCGTAGGTATGGCGTCAGGTTTCAGGCGCGGTTTATCGCGGGGATGCTCGATTGGTAACGCCATTTACGATGACGCTGAACGTGCGCTCGATGCAACTCTTCTCAAAGTGCCTCTCGCAAACCACTGCAGCTGTCGTCAGCCTCCTGTCTTTTCTGTTGATGCTGCGTTCCCATTCTGCAAGCCGCGCAGCATCGGATGGCGCAGTAAACATGGAAACACGCTCCTTGTTCGAGCGGTAACCGCTTTTACAGAGCGGGACAAAGCAAGTTTTCTCTTTGCACTGTCGCTTTGGCTTTGACATTTTTCTGCACGGTTACACGTAGGTGACAGGCGTCGGAAGACTACAATCAGGAACTCAATCCATGAGTTGACCAGACGGTGAAATCGCGCAGCCCGATACCGCTCGCACAGATAACTTGTGGAAGCGCACACCATGGCTTGCATGAGCAGACACTCACAAAATACGGTAAATGCTGCACCTCGGTGCATAAAAACACGCGCACAAGCAGTTTGACCACGCACACACACCGCGAACTTGAAGCATAACAAGCGACAAAAGCGCATCGTCTGCTGAGGCGCCCCTCACTCTGTCGTCTGCTAAGAAAGCACCCTCTCGGCAAGCAGCGCCATCTGCCGCCATCGGTGGGCTTTCATTGCAAACGGCGCCACCCTCTCCCATAGCGCATCGCTGGCGGTCCGGCACACTAGACAGTATACACCATTTTCCATAAGCAGCCGGGAAAGGAGGAAAATACTCTCAAACCAGTTCTCTCGGCGGCCGACCAGTGTTGCCTGCGCGCGCTGGGCTGTTAACATCGCTCGGCGCGGTATGCTCCGCTGCGTATAAAGGGGGTATTTCGCACCGCGTGCTTAGTTTTTGCGGAACTTTCAACTGTTTTAGCCAACGCTGCGATGCCGTTCAAGCCGCAAACGTCACTTGGTCAGCACTGCGCGGTGGTGGGTTATTGAACAACCAGAGAAAGCGAGAAACAGTCGCTGACAGCACGCATGTGCACGACACTGCCTGGAGAAAATGCAGTGCGGTTGCGGCGTGTTTTTGCTGCATCGCTTCCCAACACACACCGAGTTGAGATATTGGTGGATGCCGCTGATAAATCTCAACGACTTTGTACCAACGACCAACTCCAGGGTTTGTTGGGTGCACTTGGACGGCAAGCAGACGGAGCAAACGTGGCTAAGGCGTTGCGCTGCTGAGCACGAGGTCGCGGGTTCGATTCCCGGCCGCTTTTCTGATGGAGGCGAAAAGCAAAAACGCCCGTGTGTGTGCGAGATTTCGGCGCACGTTAAAGATCCCCAGGTGGTCGAAATTAATCAGGAGCCCTCCACCACGGCGCGCCTCATCGCCTGCGTTGCGTCGGCACGTTAAACCCTATACAATCAAATCAATCAATCAATCAGACGGAGCAAAATCAATTTATCACACGCAAAGCTGAACGGAACCCCCTGAAATGTTAGAAGCAACTTTATCCTTTACCATACAGCATTGATTGATTGGTTGATTTATTAATTGATTCATTATGGTGTTTAACGCCCCGACGCTTCTGGGTGATGAGGCGCGCCGTAGTGGAGGGCTCCGGGTTAATTTTGACCACCTGGGGATCTTTCACGAGCGCCGATACAATACAACATTACAATAACTTCTGGTTCCTTGTGTACTTTAAAATACCATATATTGTTTGGTCATTACAGCCGATTGGCATTAAACAATACCCTTTTCATCTAATCTAAACTTTAAAATCACGGCGTTTTGTTTACTTTTTTTCAGGCCAACGCATTACACTGCCAAACGATATGAAAGGATAACTTTCTCCTTCGCACACTGCTGGTCGATAGCAGGATAAGCAGGCAGCCCAATGTGGAAACGAAGCTCGAGATACGCGTGAACGCTGCATTTGGAAAATAGCTCAACCTGTTCCCAACGCGGTCAAAGGAAAAGCTTCTAATCCTTTTGCGTTGTCACGGAATCTAATTACAATTACAAAACAGTTACTGCTGGTCGCGTAAAGCATTTGTGGTGCAAGCAGCGGTTTCACAAAGGAGGGCTCCGAGCGACAGGCCACATGCGCTGCGCAGAGTTAGGTCAATCATAATCACGATCATGATCAACCAGAATTAACTCGCCCGAACGTCGACCCTTCTGCTCAACCTTCGAATAGTAATTTGACTGGTTGTGCGGTCGCGTTATTTTTCCGCCCAGGTAATTTCGTTTCGTCAGTAACCGTCATAAGTCTAGTTAAGAAAGATTATATTACATTGCAATGTCAACAGCGTAGCAATCGCCTCGTCGAAAGTCCATCGCGAGCACGAATCACCGTCACACATATGTTGTGCGCGCTTCGCATTCGACGTCCGCGCTTCCGTAAACACGACTAATTGGTGAACATAACGAGCACAGTGGCATTGAAAACACGTATTTACTCCCCGATATCGATTTCTATGTCAGGCGGTGCCATACCGGCACGTTTGCATCGCGGAACTACGGAGCACCACCGGCACCACCACCACACTGCTACTGCTGCTCGCAACAGCCGGGATCGGCATTTTCCGCTCTGGCAGCAAATGAAGACCTAAAATCCGTCCGCAGATGATGAAAACAAAACAGAACACACACACACATGTCACTTCAAACGCTAACTTAATGCCAAACCACTACAGTTCACTTGGTAATGCACGGGTACCGAGCAGACGCACGGAAAGAACGGAGCACTTAACAGCCCAGCGCGGAAGTTTCGGCGGTCGCTTCATAGACGGCGCTAGCGTCCGGTCAGAAAAAGCAAATGGCGGCGCCCATCTCTAGCAAGGAAAATGGTGTATATTCTATTATATATATACTTTTATAATACAGGGGCGGTATTCTCGTAACTGTCCCTTTTGAAAACGTCCCTTTTGCGTCCCTTCATCGTGACGTACTTCCGGTTAAGAAGTGGACGTGGGCAGCATGAAGCAAAGTTGGCAGTAGGTTTGCCGCGCTTGCGTTACGTCACTTCCGGTTCTTTGCTTTCAGCCAATCAGGGCTCGCCAAAAGGGACACTTTTGAAAGGGACGCAAAAGGGACAAAACTCGAGACGCGCCGCCATTTCTCTATGGCGCCGCCTTGAGCGGCGTCGCGCCATCTAGCGGGCGCCCTATGAACTATTTTACAGCTGCGCCTCTAGCGGTCGCCTCGAGAACTAGTGGACACGGCGACGGCGCGACGAGGCACTTGCCCAGAGCAAGAGGAGCTTCGCCCATAAAAGTGCTCCCATCCACTCCGTACAGATGGATAACAAGCGCAGCTGGATCTTTCGGCCGTCATTTACCCGCGTGTTACTACTCGTTATGTTTGATTGGCCTTTTTCACTACGCATTGCGTGTTTGCGGTATTTTCGTACCTCCCCTTTCCTGCTCGAGGCGTCGCTGATCCTAAGCTGCCTGTTCCCGTAAGCATGCGCGACGCGGGGCTTTCCCATTTCGAAGTAACGTGCGGTCGGCTTTTGGCGTTGCCACGTCTGACGCTCGCTCGCTCCTCCTCGCCTTATCGCTTGATCTGCGCTCCACGCAGTACCACTTCCTCTGCTTTCTGCTAACTCCTCTCCAGCGGGGCTTATTCAAGCATGATTACGGGTTGCCAAGGGAGACGTCTGCGTGCACAGAATTCGCCTAGCCATATAAGGCTTCCATGCACGGAGCAAGATTTAAAAGGGAGCGCCCGAGCAAAAATCATTTGCTCGGGCCATAATGTCCACGCGCCGCCTGCCGCCCAGCTTTCCCTTTGCTCTCTTCCTCCTTCGTTCGCCCTCTCGTCGCTGTGCCTCTGTACATGGCTCTTCCCTTCTTCGCTCTCCCCAGAGGCGTCTTTTCTTTCGCAGCGACGTCTGTCTTATGTCTGTCCTACTATGCAGGAGGAATGCGTGCACGCGCGGAATTTAAACACCCGTGCTCAGCCGCAATAGATGGCGCAGATATTCGCACGCCACCGCATACATGGCGATCGCTTATTACCTATCAGGGAGTGTTTATTCTGACATTATGAAGGCCCGCTAAACATATTCTACTAACCCAGAAGATGTAAGACGCAACTGAACGACAAACGACTTCAGAAGCACCAAAGAATGAGCAAGAGTAATATGGAACGCCACAACATACAGTCTAGCGTGATTCTGCTTACGACAAATTGATGCAGCGCAAAAATTACCCTCTGTTGTTAGCCCGCTCTCCGGCCGCGTGCTTAATTATTTATGCTGCTTCTGCGCACGAACAACGCTTATAAGGGTCGCCCGGAGTCTCCATCGGCAAACGGCAATGATGCACATTTCTGTGCCAATGACTGAATTGGACGGCTGCCCTGTTGTATTAAGTATACAAAAACACTGTCAGCTTGATAAGGCACCCAAGAATATCAAACGCAATCTTCATTGTAACTCGTGCCGCAACTTACCGCCCGATGTTCACTGTGGCTCTACAGTCGTGTTATCGCGTCGATAACGCGGCGGACTCCAAATAAAATGCTGCGATTTGTATGGCTGCAATTTGGAGCCTACTAGGGTTCGCGGCGTTTTTTTTTTTTCTTTAAGCGGCTGACCAGCAAAACAACCGGCTCGTTAAACCTTTCCTTTCGGCGAGTCATCACCACAGAGATATAGGGTCCGGACGAATTCAAATATCGCGAAATGAAGGCTTGTGAAAAGACCGCACTGTCAGGGCCTTGATCTTGAGCAGATTGCTACGTCGCGGGCAGTCGCGGGTGATGTTATCGCATTTCTGTTCTTTTCTGATGAGCGAGTGAGTGCCGGTCCGTGTTCTAGGCAAACTCTGTTTTGGACGTAAGTTGGAGAACTGCGAGAAAGCTGAGGGAACTTTTATAATCGCTATTGATCAGAACCAGTTGCTCCTGTCGCCTTTTGTAAAACCTGTTAAAAACAGCCGAACTGGTATTCACAAATTTACAAAAGGGAGTCACATTTACGGGAAGCACTGTGCGAAAGGTCGAGTTTGTGTAGCAGCCATATGTCTATATGCGGTTTCTACATTTTGTTTTCCCGCCATGCAAACCAATCCTTATCGTGCCTTTGCCGTACGACCACTCCATTCCTTTCCTTCGGGTCCGGGTTACCCAGAAGGTGCTGTCGAACAACTTAATCAAGCCGTGCGAAGGAGGAGCGGAATGAACGCGAATAGGCTCCCAAGCAGGCCCAAAGCATTCGCGCCCAAAACTACCGTTGCCGAAGCAGACGACAAAAGCCGACGGAATGCGTTCCGCCAAAGCGCCCGCCGGCGCACGGGGAACGCCGGCGCTGCACCATTCGCGGCGCCATCTACATTGTGCTCCGCGAGGTATGGACATTAAGAGCCCGCCGGAGAGAGCGAAGTCGGCGCTCCTGTTTATCTTGCTCCGTACTTCCATGTAATAAAGCGCACAGCGCACATCTGAGTAGATTCAACACCATACTGCCGTTGATGAGCAGGAAATACGTGAATAGCACGGCCGTATCAGCACCAGTTTTGCTCCCCCAAGTAAGTGATGCTGGCTACCAGCCCAACCCACCCCCCACAATAATTTGGAGGAAATCCTTGTAATTACTTACAGATATCGTAGGTGGAACGAGGAGGTTCGCAAGAAACCTGTGTTCGTGCGTAACATAACAGCGCACCTGTAGTTTTTGGCTTTAGCCTGAGAAGAGTATCAAGCAGATCAAGTTGTTATTAGTAACGTGATCAATTGTCCTAGTTGTATTCCAATATTGGAAGAGTTACGCGCCTAAAGGGGCAGACAGTGGAGATGGTTAAGCGCACTTGTGTCCTGTCCTCACTGTCCTTGTTTCTTTGCGCTGAATTCTTCGAACTGGTGAAGCGACTTAAGAACGTGTATACTTACGGAAGGGTTTTTAATTATATCTGGTGATATGCCACACTTTGATAAAAATGCTTACCATCTGTGATCAGGAAGACGGAAAACTTCACTTTTTTATGGTCCCCTTGGATGTGATGCTTAACTGAGTGAAGGTTCGCTGCGACTGCCTCCACGCCAGCCTTGATGGATGTGCCGCTGCCATCTGTAAAAATTTAATACAGAAAGCTATTTTCCGGAAATTATGAGCAGACCCTCCGAGCAATGGCAAAAACAAAAGCTGCACTCAGACAAGATAAACTGGGCTACATCGGCGTATTTACACCACGCACACATGTGAAGGAGACACGTAATCCGAGACGCAGCAGCTGAAATAGCTTAACTAAAACGGCTGTCCCGTAATACTTTAACAGCTATTTCAGTTGTCAGTGACTGTAGCAATCACTGGAAATATGTTGCTGGCAGTAGCAACTTGCCATTGCAGTATCAAGGTGTAAGGGCGCCGGTTTTTCCAGCCTGGTTGAGTAAGTGTACTCGCCGTCCTTGAGGATACGAACTGCTTATCCGGCCCTTTTTCGGGTGTAAGTAGGCGGGGAATGCCGAGGGTCGATAACAAAGGGTCAGGCTGTCAGTGATGCCGACTGTGATTAAGAAAACAGTAAGCCTAAATAAGACAGGTTAGGCCCGAACAAGAGATTTTTTGTATAGAAACGAAGAGTCCGTCAGAAGCGTGGTATCTGGCTACCCTGATCTGATTTTGCGCAGTGACCGACCTACTAACTGACGACTCGCGGCCTCCAGTCGCCGCTGCTGTGGAGGGGCCCACCAAACATTAGAGGGGATCGGCGACACTGCATCAAGGGATACGATTCTCAGGTTACCAACAGCTGCAGCTCCCGACTTGAACGTGGCCGTGTTTCATACTCTGCCCTGGTCACCAATTGCAGTTAAGCTGTATAATATTGGAGCTGTTGTTTACTGTAGTAAATGTATTCCGTAGAGCAGGCATATAACGCAACAGTAATCTAGAAGGCATATTCCACGTTATCGAGGCCATAAAAAAAAAGAGAGCTCGGAGTAGAATTCTGGTTCCGCAACTATGCGGCAACCAACGTTGGTGAATTTCACACCTCTAGGCAGAGGCGGTGTTCGTTGTGATTAATCTAATACTAATCAAATATTCAATGTAGTTGAATTCCCCACTCCAACTTCGGGCTACGAAGATAAGGTTTTTGACAGGTCCTGCGTGAAGAGCTATCGCAGGCTACTAAGGTGAGCACAGGAAACTCGGTTTCGCTTGTAGGCTTTAATGGAACAATACCAGAAAAATGCGAAGACAACGAGCAATGGGAAACTTTCATGCTTATAGCCAAACTAGTCGAAGGGAAGTGCTCACTTATACATCTAAGAAGCAGAAGAGGTACATCCCTCTTCAAATAAAAAAAATCACAGTTGTGTATAAAACATTCGCAATTGTGAAAATAAAAATTGGAGGGAAATGATACTCAGTAGTAATCTACGCATTGTATGGCGAGTTGAGATAGTACTAAGGAGCAGCAGTGACAACAAGGCGGTGGCAAACGGGTAATATGATAATTTTTTTGTTTCATACTCTGAGGGGATACTTTTTCTAATACTTCTATTTTTGTTCTGCTGTCGCAGGTATAAACGTAATAGTTTCAGCAGAAGCAACTGCGCCAGAATGAAGAGAACCTGGGAAAACGCGGGAAAAATTCTTAGGGGCACTTAGGGTGGCTTACGTGCTTGAAGGCTGAAGCCTGACGGAACTTATTATTCTTTATTCTTTATAAAAAAAATCCTTACATGCCAAAAACAGGGCATTGAGTAAGGGGGAAATAGGAAAGGTACCGAACAGATAACGTGCAGTTTACAGTCAGGGTCAGAGCAAAAATCACATATTTCGCAATACCGGGTGAGGTAAATTTGAAGTTATACACCACTTGTTGACTCGAACATGGCGAAGGAGGGATACATTTTCAACAAATAAAGGACAAGGAAAATACAATTGGCCATAATACGCAACGCACTCAGACTTCAGGAACATGGTCACATGGTGAAGAGAGTGAGTAGCTGACGGCGAAATGTATCGGGATTAGATATGGGGGCTACGCATTCTGGGAGGTCATTCCAAAGACAAACGGCCCGAGGCAGTGGTGATGAATTGAATGCATTAGTTGTACCGTATATCCGCATGAAGCTGAACTGATTATGCAATCTGCGCGAAAAAGAGTGAGGTGTTTGAAGCTGAAGCCGCGTTCGTTTATTAGAGGTAATATATTTCTGGAACAGACAGAGAAGTGCAATATTGCGGCGGCTATCTAATGGCGGCAGTTGAAGGTCTAATTTAATTTGTGTTATGCTTGAGCTGATGTCGTAGTTACGTAATATGAAGCTGGCAGCTCCATTTTGAATCTTTTCTGCCATTATGATTTAGTAGTTCTCATGAGGGGACCAAATTGCGGAGGAGAATTCCAGTGTTGGGAGAATAAAGGTAAGGAAGGGTAGTTTTCGAATGTTAGTAGGGTAATTTCGCAAGTTGCGTCGTAGGTAGCCCAGTCAACGTAATGCTTTGGCATAGGTCGACGCTATGTGTGAGGCCCATGAAAGATTCTCTGTGAGAAACACACCAAGTTATTTGTGGGAAGAAGTGTGGGAAAGCAGAGTGTTCAAGTAATAGGAAAATTCAGAGTTTACGTGTTCACGACTGAAGGTTATTACCTCGCATTTTGTAAAGTTCAATTTATTGAGCCATTTGTCACACCAGTTACAAATATAGTTAAGATCTGCTTGAATAGTTAAGTGGTTATTGCTGGAGTTTATAGGACGGTATATTAGACAATCATTCCAAAAAGACGCATGCAAGAAGTAATCTCGGAGGGTAAGTCATTAATGTAGATGAAAAACAGTAAGGGCTAAAAGACGCTGCCTCGTGGTACGCCCGAACTAAGAGAAGAAAGAGGGGACGGGAAATTGTTAACAGTGAACTGTAGTTGAAAGGAATGAAGTTTCGAATCGAGGATAATGTTAAAGAGTCAAGTCGTAGAGCAGATAACTTAGAAATAAGTCGGCAGTGCCGATTAACATCTTCACTGCTACATCATATTTCCGCCTTTTTCTTAGCTTTCGCTTCTTCGTCTTACACTAGAAATTACGTCGACTGCAGGCTGGCACACGGCACAGCTTTCCGTGAATCAGGGTTACGCTCGGCTGCTGCGCACCTGTTCGATTGACGCGCCATTGCGTTCAGGTGTTACGCAGCAGGCACTATTCTGAATCTTTTACGGTTGCACTTCAAAGCCTTTGGAATTTTGTGAAGCGTCCACATTAGCTCCTCAAAGCGTCGGA
The DNA here is from genome assembly GCA_013339765.2 of Haemaphysalis longicornis. Lineage (NCBI taxonomy): Eukaryota > Metazoa > Arthropoda > Arachnida > Ixodida > Ixodidae > Haemaphysalis > Haemaphysalis longicornis. The sequence goes on from JABSTR010000239.1 coordinate 56,215, forward strand.
TTCTTGGCCTATTCCGCAAGTGAGTCTGTGCCGCCAGGGAAGGAGGGAATACTCAACAGCGGCAATAACTTTTGTACTACTCCTGGCAACCTGCGCAGAGAGCACAGCGGTCCTTGAAATTTACTGTGGCGTTCTGTATGACCTTCTGTTATTATTGGCCATCTGTAGTATATGGAAATGTGCAATGGCAGTTCTCCACAATGTTGTAATGTTAGACCGAGCAAAGAGTTGTTGTGCCAAAGCATACGAGACATCGTACAAGTTTTTTGAGCCCCATCTTGTCCGCCGGAATGGTTGATAAGGTTGAATAATGTGGCGAGGTTTCGGACTTTTAAATAATGACACACCATCGAGTGACGTGCTGCGGCTTTTCACAACTCCTAATCGACTTGTTTGTCGGGCTTCAATACCAAAGAGAGGCAATGAAGCAAAAAGCAGACATAGCACAGCGGTAGGGCATCGGGCTGCCACTCTGCAGGCCGGGGTTCAATTTCAGGCGTAACACACATACTTTTCATGTTTCCTTTACAGCGGAGGCCACTTCCTCGACCGGAAAACCACTACAACTACAAAAAAGACGTTTTTGGTCGAATTCGAGCCTAAAGGCTTCCTCCTTGAAACTACAAGCAACCTGAATAAGCAACAGAATAATATAAATGTCGAAAGCACCACGTGTTTTAGCGTTCCTCAAACGAAATAGTTATACAAATAAACGCTGCGTAAATTCTGAAGGTGCAAAAACAAAATATTTCAGGTGCTGTACTACCTCAGATGACCTTGAACTGTCACCGTTATACGACACGCCATGCTAAAAAGTAACAAATACCACCCTTACGTATCGCCAAAGCGGAAAAGATTTGTAATCCTATACATTCGTATGCAAAATACATCCCCAGCTTAGCTGCAGATTTGGTATTTATCCGGGGAGGAACGAAATGTTTATGCAGACGGGTAGCGAACTGCCGCGGTCCCAACTCAAATTCACAGATGAACCTTTCCCCCAAACCATCGCTTTGCATTGGCGCCTACCGCCGGCAAGCAGTGAGAATTGTGTATTTCTGCGCCGCTCTTTCTAAGGAGTGCTCGCTGCGACCCAAACTGTAACTCGAACGAGAGCGCCTCGGAATTCAGTTTGTCATTATGTGTTTCGATTCGCCAGCTAAAAGGCCTAGCCGTCTTTAAAATGTTTCTGGCAGAAATTGAAATGCGGCATATAAGTAATAATTTGCCGTGACAATCTATCGCAGTTGTTTTCAGGATATTTTCTGCATTTACTGCTTTTTCTCTTAGTGAAGTGTAGGTGTTACTACAGTGTTCAATGAGACATGGGGCACTTACCCAAGTATTTTATGTTGTCCAACTTTCTGCAAGGCGTCGTCTGTGCTGGTACACTCGAGCATATTAATTTCTATGCTGGCGTTCCTTGCAAAAACAACGGCTCCAATGCGGTTTCCGCCTTCGGATACGGTTACCTGTCCGAAGCAGATACAGTTGCTCCTTATTTTATGTTCACGTTTAGGAGAATGTACTGTTTTCACATGCTGTGTGTAACAAGCATCACCAAACTTTTGACACATATGCAGTCAATTTTAATCACATGCCGCTACGCCATCCCCAGTCATCAGGTTTTGTAGGTACTCAAAAAATCAGGAATCCTGATCGTCAGCTCGAACTCCCAAGCACTGCTAGCAAATATTCAGGCTATTTTTTTTCAAGCTGAAAACCAATGAGGCGATATTTTAACGGTTTATAGCACGTTAGCCTGCTGATATCGGAAGACTTAAACCTGGGCCTACAAATGTCAAAACACAAACCAAATGATAGAGGCTGGGAAATAAAAGTGAGGTATTACGGCGAGTCGTTAATTTCTTTCTACTTCCTGCCTTTTAGAAAAAGATTCACAGCGCGGCAGATAAGGACGACGAAGAACACAGTACACAGCGCTTGTCCTGTGTTCTGCGTCGTCCTCGTCTCCCGCGGTGTGAACCCGTTTCCAAATGATTCACCAACATGCCCTAGCTTCCACTCTACTACTTCTCGCCGCATGCTCCCGCCCCCACGCGTGTAAGCCTCAGTACATATGCGCAGAAATTTCCCGAGGAGAGGGTTATTGATTTTTTATATATATTGAAAACTAGACCTTTCAAAACGTGAGTACGGTGCTACCTTACGGTATCCCAGACACGCTGATCCCCATCAAATCATTAGAATATAGGAGTCCGAGCTTGTCGTTTTGTTTGGGTATATTTACACCTGGTAGGTTTTACGCGCTTACACTAAACCCGGGTTATGAGGCGCGCCATAGTGGAGCGTTCCAGATTATTTGAACGACCTGGGTAACTTGAGCGTGCGTATACAGTTCGGCGCACATACGTTTTCGCTTGACGGCCCAATCTGAAAAAAAACAGCAGAGACTGGGAGGATCGAACATGCGTTCTTGGGCCCAGCAGAAGAACTCCTTATACACTGAGCGACCGTCGGGTTTTTTTTTTTGTTTACGTCTAATTTTAACCACAATGCTCGTGTACCTATAGAAATCAACACTACTTACGAAGTATGGCGTTTCGTTGGAAGGTTTTGTCTTAGCCTTCTACATATATAAACTTTTTTTTGGAAAATGTGGCCATTTCTGACGCATCTTATCACTATTCTTATTCAGAGTACGAACAAACGTTGACGTCGCATGTTCACTGAGAATATATGAATTTCTTCCTAACACAAGCAACATATGCAATTGTATACTGATATGTGCACGATGGCGCGTTAACATATCCAAAAACTGACAATTCCCGAACATAAGGCATTGTCTTTTGGCAAATTATGCCACATGGTTGGACGTGATTGGTGTCATTCTATGCGTTTTTGCTGCTTGGAATAGTCCTATACCGGGAATTGGCGTTTTTGTCATGGGCTAGAATATCAGGTGTGATTAACATTTTGTTGCATGTCCCCCTTAGAATCACCCACGGTTTTCTCAGTGGGTAGAAATGGAAAGAGTGAAGAGTGAGGTAAAGCTGTTCCTGATGATCACAGTCGGGTGGGCAAAGGAAATATGTACAGAGGGGATATCATAATTTTTAATTTTGTTGGTAGGGCAGAGACCATTCGCACGGTCGCCGTAATTGTGTTTTTGCGGGTCAAGGATATGTCGTTTTTTTGTAAATTTGTTTATACGTGACCTGTGTTCATTGGTTGGCAGATATGAGTAATTATAGTGTTGCAGTCGGAACTCCTGAAATATAACCTGAATTAGCAACGTTATTTCTGATTGAAGACATCGGCTCTTATGTTTAAAAGAATGCTTTGCGATACATAATTATATGTAACCTGTTTGAAGGATGTGGTTTGTATGCATTGTTCCACTGTATTTGAATCTTCTCCAACATTAACTGGACCAACCCCTGTTGTCCCGCTTGCAGACATCTACATTGCAGTTACCGACGACTATCACACGCGTGTGGTACACCTCCGGCTCCATTGTCTGCTAACTTCTGGGGCACTATTTTGTCGGGCACATTGCCTTCTGTGGTTCCCTTTGTGGCTCCTTATAGCCACTCAGTTCTTCCGTAGCTTTGCGTGCAACGTTGGTTTAGTGCGTGCAAGGGGGGGGGTTAGTGTTGTGTGGCCTAATGAGTGACAGACGTGGTGTTGAGCGATGAGTTGTGCCTTGAGGAGCTTGTAGAGGGTGAGTGGAATCCGAGTAGAAGCTGTTTCTATGTGGCCGAGCAAGCTGACAGGCCAGTGATATCTAGCGTGCCCAACGGATGAGCGCGTCGGGATTACAATGTTCTTGAGGTTTGAGTCGTACGTACGGGGTACCGTATGTGAAGCGGATGAGAAGTAGGGCGCGGGTGAGGGGGCAGATATCTAGCTCCTTATGGCCGTGTTTGGCCATACAGATTCGCTGGCAGACGGGGACGAGTGGCAATAAGGTGACCTACAGTTACAGGATGAGGGCTCGTAGGAACTTATACGCTGAAAAGGTTGGCAAGACATGCAGATGTTTAGCATGCAAATCAAGATTACTCTTGATTGGAATAATGGAGGGCACGGGCTGAAGGCATTTCGGGTGCATTGAATGAAGATGGCGAATTTGTGGATAGCACAGGTTAAGCAATCAGTGCGAGATGGCGGAGAGTTATTCGATTACTTATTCCAAAGCATGTTGTCGGTAGCCTGGCAAGCATTTGTTTGTCCAAAATTATAGACTGCGTAACCCGCCGCGGTGGCTCAGTGCCTAAGGAGTTGTGCTGCTGAGCACGAGGACGCGTGTTCAATTCCGGCCGCAGCGGCTGCTTTTCTGATGGAGGCGACAAACAAAAACGCCCTTGTGTACGAGATTTTCCGCGCATGTTAAAGATATCCTGGTGGTCAAAATTAACCCGGCATCCCTCCACTACCGCGCCCCTCATCGTACGCGTTGCGTCGGCGCGTTTAAACCGTACAATTAACCAATCAGCTTGTGTGTGTAAAGGATGTGGCGGGAGAGCAGGTATGGCCCGAAGGTTGTTTCAGAGAGTGCCGATGGACGTGAGAATAGCAGGCTTGCAATGACCGAATATGGAAGAGACGCTTTGGTTTTCCTGCAAAATAGGGGTGGTGTTGGAGTAAAGCCGAACAGCTGCTACGCGGTCAGTGAGAAAGGGGCGTACGTAGAGAAAGGCTCCACCGTATCCGAGCACTACGCTTGTAAACCTTAGCTTCATCAAGAGGTGTTATTCACAAAGGGTTCAATGATGCAATTTAATCACGGCTTTGTGTGAGAACTTGCAGCCGGTTGCAGTGGACGATACGCACATCGCCTGGGCCGATTACATTTGATGCGGGCACATGTAGCGCATTAGGGGTGTATCGACGGTGGGGGCTTCGGTTCAAGAGCACCAAATAATTTTTGGGTGCAGCATTCTTCCCTGCTTTGAGGGTATTTGCTCCCACGTTATGTGCTGACGGCAATGATAAATTGCAATGTAAATTCGAAAATAACAGGTACCTTGGTCTCCTGACAAATGCTGTTCCTCAGAGATCTGTGTGCACTGATTGATTGATTGTAGGGTTTACGTGCCGACTCAACGCAGGCGATGAGGCCCGCAATAGTTGAGGGCTCCGGAATTAATTTTGACCACCTGGGGATCTTTACCGTGCGCCGAAATCTTGAACACACGGGCGTTTTTGCTTTTCGCCTCCATCAGACAGCGGCTGCCGCGGCCGGGCACTGTGTGCACTCGCATTTTTAGTATAGATATACACTGCATAAAACAGATAGCGCCGTACCGTTATAAAGAAGAAAGTGGCTAAGGTATTCTTTGGGTGGAGGTTCTATTTTTGTTTTTTGCCGGTGTCGTGCAACACCCCCGGAAAAATATTTCTGCTACGCCACTGATACGCAGAATAGCCAGTTCGGACTGTGTGCATTTAGAACGCCTCTGAAGTCTCAGTACAGAACCAGCAACGTAAGCCTCAGATTGACGAATGCAGCACTGCTTCTTTTACAGTTTATAATTCTAAACTTTAAACCACCGCTCCTGCCAGAAAGTGCTCCATTGTCCTCGTTGAGACGAGAATACTAACCCGTTCACCTCCGATTCTTAAAGGTCGATGGCTGTTCGTTTACACGGGTGCTGAACTAAATTTTGATGTCTGCACCCCCCCTCCCCCCCCTTCAGTAATTGAAAAAAAAAGTAACACCGTATATCTGAAGCCGCATGATGTTAGCACTAACCTTTCTGGTGATTGCCTTCGCCAAGTTGATTCCGTGCCGGAAGTTTCTTTCGCCGATGCTGGTGGATGCGTCCAACAAAAAGTACACGTAATTACGAATGTTCGGATTATTGAAGATACTTTCGCGAGCTTTAGCTTCGTCAACTTCTCCTCCTGGTGGAGGAGAAGGCGGCCGCATATCCTTTTGAAGCTTGTATCCGACGGCTTCTTCCACGTTCCGCTGGTCATCCAAGTAGTATTTGCCTGAAAATAAGGGAGAAAGGACACACACTTACAGCTACGACATGTGCTTATTACGTGACACCGAGTACTGGGCTAGTATTAGTACGGCCAGCGAAAAGCAGCGTTGGAAAATTTGTTCGTTTGAACATGAAGTCCTAGCTCTTACATGGCGTAAGTAAAAAAATATTTTGGATGCATTTTTGTGCGACATAACCAGACTTTGTTTTTCCTTGAGATTAAGCACGCCTTTTTAACAGTAATTCCTCGTGATTCCTTGGTCAGGAAACAGTACATTACACGGTCAGTGTTGCGAGAATAAGCTAAAATTCTAGAAACCCGATAAAAGGTTTTCAGATTTCTTTCGATATTTGTACAGCTTGTCTGCTTTTATTGGTGGGTTCTATTTTTGTCCGGCAGAAGGCTTGACTTAATTGGTAGACTTGAGGCTGAAAAAGGAAGCCTACGCAAACAACGCTTCTCCTTGCAACAAGGCAATATGAAGGATAGAGTGTGCAGCCAGATTTCCTCAATTTACAACAGTTTTGGAGGAATCCATGAGCTCCATGTATCAAAAACCAGTTAATGGGTGTCTCTGTGTGCTGGGAGAAAGAATGAATTAATTTAAAAATTTTATTTTAGGAATAATTGTGGTAAATACGAGTCACAGGTGGAGCCCTAGGTCCAGGGCTCCAGTAGTCATGACTCCTCCCGTGGCTCTCTCTATGAGTTGTAGTTGGTTATTTGGTGAGGTACTGAGCAGAGTCGCTTCCCATGACTGAGAAGTGGTAGCATATAGGAGAGTGTTGAGGCCTTGGTCTCACCCCCAGTTTCTTAGACCAGCCGAGGTTCCAGAGAAAAGCGTTGCAGTTTCTGCGCATTCCTTTTTGTTTTCGGTCAATTCCGGGTGCTTGTGCCACTGCACTTCGCCCACCTGGATTCGTCAATGAGGTGTGTTCGTGTGTATTTTCTGTGGCAGCTGTGCCTCCTGTACCATGGGTTTTCTACGTGGAGCTGGGTAGAAAGCTCTTGACTGTGTATCAACAAGCAGTGTTTCACTACATATAGATCTCACTACATATAAACCTACATATAGACCTCATATAGACTGGCGTCCTCTTACGGTGAGCGCGTGTGCTTCCGTCATGTTGGAGTATTCCCGGGTCACCGGATACCAGGGTATGCATGATAGGCCCGGGTTAGCGACGCGCACGTCTGTATTTATGGTTGTCCAAGATGTCGAAATACTGCTGTGTACTTTGATGTACACAAAGATAATCCAAGGACGACCACGGAAATAGCGTACGCATTTTTTTTTGCAGGCATGATTCCAGGCCAGTGGGAAGCCGCTTGCGGGTATTTACTTCCCTTCGCGCAGTAACTTTATAACTAGATTACATGCTTAGCCACGGAATGAATAACATGTGAGGAATGAAAAGTTCCAAAAGTGAGTTGTTTTCTCACCCTGTAATTTGCTGCAGAACTCTACTGCCTGCCCATACAAAAATGCCTTATGGTTGTCTATTGAAAAATGTATGGTGTGCTAAGGGCCGAAAAATGGAGAGACGAGCTAGTTGGTGAACAATTTCCATGAGTGAAACTTAAGCGGAAAAATTTTACAGGGACGAGAAAGGGAACGGCACAGGCGCTTCGCTAAAGGCGCTTCGCTAAAGCCAGCTAAAGAAATATGTATGGCTTTAGTTTTATGGGTCTCTATGGTCACCCATAAAAATGCATAAATGAGGCTTTAGCCAGCTATTGAATTTTTATAGATCTGCACTAAAGACTGTAAACCATACAATTCTCTTTAGACGATTATAGAACATCCTAGTGTGTTTAGTCTATAGAGTGACAGCTATTTAGGTTACTGTAGCCAGCTAAAGGAAATATGTATGGCTTAGTTCTACAGACCAGCCGCGGCAAAGCTCTTTTGGCTGGCTATAGACCATTGTTTAGCTTGAAGTCTACAGACCTGAAACCATTCAGCTGTCTTTTGCCAGCTATTGGAAAAACTATGTCCTCAGGCTAAAGAGAGACAGCCACAAAAGCTCTTTTGGCTGGCTATGGGCTGTTGTTTAGCTCTAACTCTACAGACTCCAAACCATTCAGCTGTCTTTTGCAAGCTATGAAAAGAGTTCGTCCTAAAGCTATAGAGAGAAAGCCATAAAAGCTAATTCGGCTGGCTATAGGCCGTTGTTTCAATCTAAGTCTACAGACTTCAAACCAGTCAGCTGTCATTTGGCCAGCCATTGAAAAGAACTCGTCCTAAAAACTATAGAGAGGAAGCCATAAAAGCTCATTTGGCTGGCTATGGACCGTTGTTTAGCTCTAAGTATACAAACTTGGAAACATACGGCTGTCTTCTGCCAGCTATTGGCGAGAATTTGCTTTAAAGCTAATGAGAGCCAGCCATAAAAGCTTCTGCGGTCTAGTACAGTACAATATATAACTGTAAACCTTTAAACGTGTGAAAATTAAGCAACATTTTTTTGCCGGCATTAAGAAAGCTTTTGGCGCAAAACTTACAAGCCTGCATCCATAAAGGCTTCTTTAGCGAAACACATAGTAACAAGAGGCTCTAAGTCTCCAGCCGCTAATCGAGAAGTGTTAGCCTATAAAGGTATAATTCGAGCAACCATTAAATCCTATTCTGCTGGTTTCAATATGACTTATGACGCGAAATTCATATACTCATGATTTACCTAGCTACCTCTACAGCACAGATTGGATAACGATGATGAGGTTGATCGGCCGGTCATATAAACGTATTGTTCAAATCCAGGTTAGGTACTTACTATACCAACAATACGGGAAAAGTACAATTAAAAGAAGCTACTGCTTAACGCTCAAATTCAGGTTGCAACGTTGGATACTGCGCGTCGACAAAGCTTGCAAATGAACGTTGACTGAAAGACGTATATTTCGGAGAATTTCTTCCTCTGGCGGCCCTTGGCTGCCGCGGTCAAGTGAACAAGTGGGCTTCTCTGAAAACGGCCCTCTCACAGCGTCGAAGGAGACTGGAAAAACTTTCGCGGCTCACGGTACGCTCCCTCAGAAATATGGTGGAAGCTGCGAACAACCGCATTCTTTCTCCCGCGGAGCCCACTTTCAGATTAATCATTGAGAAAGGGGGAGAGCAACCCACGCCGGACCGAAGAAGGGCGGTGAGGAAATTCTGGGAAGCGATAAAAGGTAGAGGGGACACCCCTGCTTCCTGTTTTATTTTCTATTGTTTTGTTTGGCATACTGGTTTTGGCAAGGGTACGAAGGACACGGCCCTGTGCGGCCGCGCTGTGTTAGTATTCCTGCGCGCAGCAATGCTAGTGGCAGACAATTTTCCCTGAGTACTGAGAACAAATACACTTTTCCGGAAGAAGAAAAAAAAAACTTTGGTGATTTTGTATTTACCAAAAAAAAAGTAATTACCAGCGAACAAGTTAGAAAAAGATCGAAAGATGGGCACGTATCTCCGCACTATTTGCTATCGCGATGGACCTGCTTATACGTGGATGTACTCAGTCAGCCACATTTCGTCTCCTTGCTCATGTGCGCGGTCATGGCACGTGTTGCCTGGTGCTGGGAATTTACGACTCGACGGCAATGTGCTCGTGTAGATGGTGTTACGCCAAGCAAATGTGTCGCGTTTTCGGTCGTAAATTTCGGTGTTTACGGTGACAGTGTTACGATTAATTCAACATTAACTTCAAGTCATGCGAAAATGGATACCTGCGATACTGTGACAGGAATTTCATCGTACGCAAACTCCAGGGTGAGTGATCTTACGAACTGAAGAGACTCTATAGTGCGAGAAATGCAGGACTTTTTTTGGTGTTCACGAATACTTTTCTAAACTACACTGCACCAGAACGTGCCAGAAGTGAAGATTTGGTTGCGGTGATGAGACAAAAATAATTATTTTTTCGCGGACTGAGAAAACTTACAACGAACTAATTGAGTGAACTTGAAAAACGTTTTTTATCATTGCATAGTGTGCGACCGTCTTCATATTTTATTGAGAGTGCATTTCCATTTTAGCCACCGTACTTGCAGCTGTGTGCGTTGAGAACTGAGTGTGAACGACTTCTGAGTGCTCTCTTTTCTGTGTACTACGCAGCACATGCAGGTATTTGTGTCTCGGCGGGCGTTTCGCGGGGAATGTGCCGCGTAGTGTGGCTGTCGAGCGAATAACGTAAGCGTGAGCCCGAGTGTTGGGAATGCGCCTGCTGTGTTTTTTCGATCGGCGTATGTGAACAATGTTTACTGGCGGCGAAGTAGCGTAGATAGTAGCCCTTTATGTAATGAATGGAATGAATAAACCCCTTGATTTTGCTTTCCCTTGACTGCCTGTATTTAAGCCTTTTGTGATTGAAAACTGGCGAAGTGTTTGCAATCGCAACCTCGCACTCCCCCTATATCACTGATTGTTCACGGAGCATATATTACAGAATGCAGCTAGGCACACAACCTAAGTGCCACAGGAGAAGTTTTAGAGATCTGAAGGCTCTATGCCGGCATGGCAGCGTGCTAATAATTTCTCAGCGGCTGCTGCTTTAGCTGTGTTTCAAGTAGTGGTGATTCTCTTCTGGCCCCAGCCCTTGCAAAAATATTGTATGGTCGGCTATTGAAAAACCTTCTTATGGTTGTCTTAAGCTATTTGGCCCAATTATCTTTAGACATTTCTATGGCTGTCTTAGCCATTCCTATCGACATTCCTATGGGTTTCTTTAGACCTTCATGTACACAAAGATGATCCAAGGACGACCGCGGAAATAGCGTACGCAATTTTTTTATTTCTGAAAGCAGGCATGATTCGAGGCCGGTGGGAAGCCGCTTGCGGGTGTTGACTTCCCTTCGCGCAGTAACATTATAACTAGATCACATGCATAGCCACGAAATGAATAACATGTGCAGGAATGAAAAGTTCCCAAAGTGAGTTGTTTTTTTGCCCTAAATTTGCCGCGGAACTCTACTGCCTGCCTGTTAGTTAGAGCGTTCAGCTGGCACTTCGCCATGTAAGATGAGTTTTGAGCCCGCCGTTCGGCGTTACGCGCCCCGCGTTTTCTTTTTATTCTCGACGTTCGGTGCGCTTTCAAGGAAGTACTACCAATTCTTTCCTTGGCCAATTATTACAGGAAAAAAGCGATCCGCGAGAGTTACAACCTTCAAGTAGCGGAATCAGTAGCGCAAGCCACGTACGCAGTAGCCAGCGTTCATTTATCGCTCGTCGCATGCTGTTCGATATTAGCCTCTTTCCAAAGATGAAATTTCTTGAGTGGAATTTTTCTTAACGATATGGTGCACCCACACTGCAGCATCGGCAGTTACTGTTGGCCGGTCACTCATCCGAACACCCGCTACCGCGCATGACACAAGCGCGAGTAGCAACATAGATGATAAGGTCACTATCACCAGGCGTTTTAGGCGCTGTGTAAATGCGAGAACTTTTATGTCCTAATTTTTTTTGCGAGACTTTGCCTCACGGCATAACAGTTATATATACGAGATCACATTTGTTTCACACAGAAAAGTCGGCAGCGACCGGTACTGAGGGCCAAATATCCACCTCGGTAGATCAGGGGGTCTCCCAGGATGAAGCCCTGTGCCCCGGAGGTGTTGCAGGCGAGATGTTTGAAGGCCAGGACAGGTCCATAGAAGGTGGCTCGTGTCGGCTTCGGACGCAGGGAGTTATTAAAGCGAAAGCTTTTATAGTAGTATAACTAATGGCGTTCTGCCAAACAACTAATGCATTTCCCCATAGAGGGCTTGGTCGACCGGAAAGCTCTGGTAAGATCTATGGACGAAGCCCGCGCGCGAGAAACAGGGATTCGAGTCTGGCAAACGGTTACTTAAAAATCGTGAACAAGGACCACTTTTAGATTAGAAACTATAGGCGTAGATCATAAAGAAGGAGTAACAATAGCATATCTCTATCCCATAAATCCAGTATCAAGCTTCAGTTCAAGTTCATTTCAGTTTTATGTATAACTTCAGCAAGTTCAACGACAAAAGAGGTCCCTAAGTTGAGAACTGTCGGGGGAACTATCGGGGGAGGGGGATCAGTAAACATTTTCATCGTTCATAGTTGCGTTCACTTTCTTCACTTGCGATTTGGGTCTTTAAAGGTGTGACCATCAATTGGGCGCACATTTATCTGCCGTGCTTCCCTCAAATTTCCTTAGGAAGGAGGACATTTTCATTACATAATTAGCCACTGTAGCGCGTGGTAGATGCAGTAAAATTGCGATTTTGCACTAAACGAGTTTCGATAAGATCGAACTGAAATGCCTTAGTCCATAAGTAAGCAGGCTCAGGCGTGCAAGGCATCCACGGAGATATGTGAGACAAATAAACCGGTGAGGCTTGCACTCAGTCGCGGACCGCTTGAACCATAGGCTCCGTGCATTTAAGTTTGCCGAGCGGGCGTAGCGCCATCTACCGCGCTCCGCGGAACACTGAATAGGCCGAGCAGCACCGTCCTGGCCGGCCGCCTGCTTTAGGCACTGTGCACGCGCCCTTGCAAATGCTTCTATCAAGTGGTTAGGTGCGCTTAAGCGGCTCACGTTTGCGGAATACGCTGCCACGGCGACAGGATGGAGCGTTATCGACCGAGAGGCTTTAAAAAGTAACAAAGCGCAGAAGGAAAGCTACCGCCTTCTCTGCCCTGAATCGTCCGAGTTGGGAAGGCTGGTCGCTGGTCACAGCCTCACAGGCGGCACAATTCCGTGAAATTTTTAGAAAATACAACGGCGATGACTACCAATCAGATTACATGCTGCTGTCAAAGTAAAGTATATCGGTTTGCCAGCTGTTAACTTAACGATAATTTCCCCTCCTAGCGAATACCGCGCGCACTGGCAGTATTTGCACGAAGGTTGGTTTTTTCTGCTTTGTGCGTGTTGTCTTCCGCGGCGTTTATAATAAAATTCATGCGCACGTAAACACTCAGCTGCCGTTTTAACGGGGCTCACAACAGCAACTTCAGAGAACAATAAAAAATATACGGAGTTTATGATGATTCTAATATTTGGAGGCCCTGCTTACCCCGTAAAAAGGAAGAGGTAGTCTTGCAGCGAAACCCGTGTACATTGTGAATGTATTCACGGAAAAGGAGACAGAAGGCACAGAGGTTGTAGTCTTTCGCTCCTGAGGCGATAGTTGACTTGGTGCACGGAGCAAGAAAGCTTGCTCGCTCCGTGCTCTCGGGGTGGGATGAACTGGCACCAGCCGGAACTGTCAGGGGCGAGGAGCAAGGCGCATTCTGGGAATGTTTGGCGATAATTCAAGCCGTGAAATTGAAAATCGTCGGCAGGTTCGTTTCCCGGCAGCAGCGGCCGCTTTTCCGATAGAGGCGAAAAGCGACAACGCCCTCGTGTTCGAGATTCTGGCCACGTGAAAGATCCCCAGGTGGTCAAAATTAATCCCGATCCCTCCACTACGGCGCGCCTCATCGCCTGTCTGGCGTCGGCGAGTTGAACCGCACAATAAATCGAAAATCTCCCCAGTTGGTGCGCAGTTCTCGATGCTTCCCACCCGCATGATCCACACTGAAGCCCGCGTATTTAAGGTAATTTTACTTGCTTGAAGTCAATGCTACCAGCACGTAGCGCAGCGTACACACCGCACTACACCCAAACAATCGATCCTGTGAGACGGGCACCGTACTCGCGAAACCACGGTGTCCGATTTCAAGTATGCGAACAAAACGGCTTCTTTCCAATGCTGTGAGCAGCTAATTAATTTGTGCTTCTAGTGGAAACACAAATTCACTGAAAAAACTATGTGGAAACGTGAAAACGTGCGCACTCCACCTGCGTTCTGGCTATGCATGGCAAAGTCAATATCGCTTGCTTTCCTCCTCCGTACGCGTAGTCAACAGTTCCGTCCTTCAGACTATTCCTACCCGGTGCGGTAGAATTACAGTAGTATGTTTTAATTATTATAAAACTTAAAAATTGCGTATACTGCATTTGATCCGGTGCCGCCAAGCAGGAGCGCAACCGAAATCCGAGCACGCTGGCGAACGGTGGCCGACCCAGTGTTTTTCTTATTCCCCGATGGCGGCGCTGGGTGTCGCGGCTCAGTGTCGCCCTCTGTTCACTGCACGGCGCCTATAGCGAAGCTGCAGGATTTCTTTCAACGTGAGCACTGAAGGACACATTCCCATGCTTTTGAAGAAGTTTGAAATTGTACATTTACATGTTCTGTCGTTCATATGAAGTGTTCTAGTGGTAGTCATCGTCATCTGAATCGATATCGTCGTGTTGCTTTTGCCCAGCATTGCATGCGCGGTAGCGCCCCAACGATAGCTGGGGCACAGCGACGGCGCGTACGTGCACGACGCATGCGCGGCGTTTCTGGTGTCACGTCGAGGTTTCGTAAGCACGTTTACGTTGCGCCATCTGTGGCATTGTTGGTTGCTAGGCAGTGCGAGGCCCTCTTCGGTGTTTCCGCCAGCTTTTTGCGCTTCACGTACAGCGCGAGCCGCGGACGCTCGGCGGTTCCCGCGAGGCACGCACTCACTAGCGCTCTACATTCTCTCGCCCCTTCAAAGTTTTGGCCAGTTTTATCTTTTTTTTTTGGTGATACCTCCGTGCGTGCCGGGGATGCTTGGCGGACGCCGCAGCGCACGCGTTAACAAGCTCTCGGCAATTTATTGGTAATCTAAATATTTAGTGGACAATTTATTATAATTTATTGGCAATATGTTTAACGCGTTACATGCCACACGAGTTGCGTGCCACGGACATATTAAGGCAAGCTAGAACAGCTCCGCTGTTAAACATGTTTCCAGGCATGCAATATAATTTATTATATGTTTTTTTAAGGGCGAAGCCCATTAGGTGCTGGTGCTGTTGGAGTCTCCTGTCCTGTGTTGTCGTCGTAATGGTCGTCTCATATAGTCACAGTACTAAAGCACCAAGGCACTCGTTTACGCCTCACGCTAGAGAGCTTCGTGCTTCAGAGACCCGAGACTTTTACAAACCAAATCTGTATACCTCTTCCCCAACGGTTTCATCTGCGTTGGCTAAAACTTCAACGTGCCATATTACACTTATACACTGCATCTTTTCGGCCCCTCCCCAGGTTTCACGTTAGGGAAGTACGCAGGAATTTTTTTCTCTTGCAGGTTTCCTCTGCGTCCCAGGGTATCCTATAGGCCTATCGCTGCATCGCTATGTAGTGCCCTTCCCTGTATTTCAACCTTAGGACAGCCCGCATCGCCTCGAAGTGTTTCAGAAATGACTTGCCTAAGAAACCCGCCGGATGGGAAACGCCACCGACGTATTCTCAGTGTTTGCGTTCTCAAATTCAAACAAAATGGGCTCCAATCCACGCTGTGAAGGTCGTTTGGAAAGCAAAGCTGTAAACTACACCTACAACAACTGCCCAGGTTACGTGACTTGAATTCAAACACATGGCTCTGCAAACAGAGATTCTGCCTGCCGTTATAACCAGCTAGTGCTTCAAGCACGCGTATTATGTGCTACACTGTAAACGCAAACTAGCCGGAAATGGAGTTTTAATCAAGTAATGTGCCCTGAAAAGTACTTATAGCAAAAATGTACTCCCTAGGCATGGTCTAAAAAGTGGACGAACCTCCATGGTAGTACTGTTGCCCATCCGTGTAGCAAAAAGGGAGGATTTAGAACGACTTAACACCATTTGTGAGATGGCGTTTCGGTTCCTTGTAACAACCACGTCCACAATAAACTCCCATCTGGGGTATCATCTCAAGCGGGCGGTCGCCATGTTAGTCTTGTGTTGTTTCCGTGTGTCAGCACTTCAACCGTGGACTAATGCTAATTAGAACGAGAAAGCAGGACGCGACGGTTGCATGCAGCTACAAAACCGATACCGTACGTATACCAGTATAGATGCTTCAGCCAGCGCGATCACAGCAGACAGCGCGGCCGTGTTGTTTCAATCTGTTATTTTGGCGGTAGGTGTTGTCAAACTCTGCTGCTAACAAAGAGACAGTTCTCGCCGTTGCAAACAATTGCAATGTTCATCTGCTTCGCTTGCTTGCGCATATATAGACAATTTAAATTCTCGTGCCAGCGCGCCAACGCACCCGACTGCAGCGACTCAACTTGCCCTGGCGGCACGACTTGCTGCCCGGATGTAAACAACCTCCGTGCTATCAATATGCAGCGCGGCCGGTGACTTGGTGCGGCCGGAGCTTCAAGCGCCTCGCCTTGGGCCATCATTTTTTCTTATTTGAGAAGGACTAGTAGTGCCATTGGTGGAAAGATTTTATGTGCCCTGTCACACGACGAACGGCCGCTAACAGCATTTGGATACGGCGACAGCTGTGGACAGCTCGCTGGTAAGTGGTCTGTCATCAGGTCGATGCGTTTGTCAAACGTTTGGATAGGGTTACTGCGAAGTACCCGTGCCGCACACAGCACGTACACGCACGGGCAAAGAAAAAAGCGCACACTCGTTTTATTGTACTTGTTTGTGGCTTTTGGGGTATGCATTCGCATTCTTTTGTAGGCCGGTTTGTAACAGGGCATTCGAGATGAAATCGTTTGTCGCGCGCGGCGTCGTTTCAAAGCAACGTGACGGTTACTCAGGTAGCCGAATCGCCTCCGACAGCGGTGCATCGTCGGGCCCGGTCGGTGAATATTGTGGGACTCTGTCTCTCATATGCATCGAACTGCTGGTGTTCTTTTTAGTTAACTGCTCTACTTTGTAATATCTATTTGTTAACGCTCCTGATGGCTTGCCTGTCCAAATATAAGTCTTTGTGTTGTTTTCGTTCAAGGCTCTGACTCATTCTTAGCGCTCTGGTCGGCGAAAGCCGCAGATCAGACGGCCACCCCCTTCGAAAACTGTGCCCTGTAGATTCGGTGGGGTTGTTTGCTCGCTTGAGTCGACTCTTCACATCTAACAGCGTACCCTATTAAGGAAACGGTGACATGCGTAAAAGATGCTATGAGCCTATCGAACGATTAAATGCATATAGTGTGGACAACGACGGCGACGTTGGTTCGAAACCGAAATGTTTTTATTCCCTTTCGGATGATAATGAGGGGTCTGTATACAATCGGGGCCCGTCAGTCGCCAGCTAAGGCCACGTAATTAAAAACACAAATTCATGCCCTTATGGAAGAGAACCGAGTTTGCCGTAGCATGACACAAGTCTGCCGGGCATAAAGAAGGATATCATTTTTTAGAAGAACAATGCATACACTCTTCTTTTGTTGGTAATAACTTTGTCATAATCAATAGTAAGACCATACACAAAAATTACTCGATTCATCTGACACTCGATTTTGACACGGAGCTTGCAGCTCCAAAAAGTGCACTGTGGTTTTGCGTGACGGAAACTTCTACAATCACGGTAAATTAACTAAGGCAGGTGTGTGTGGCATGCAGCGTTGGTAAGTTTGCGAGAATAGCGTTTCCATTTCAGCTGTTTTTTTTTGTTGCCATGCAATCACAAGTAATTTGGTGCCAGTGAACGAGGTTTACGTTAGCTAACAAGGCTGTAGTAACGGTTGCGGCTACAAATTACCTTATGCACCAATCATGCTTGTCAGCTCGGTGACACAGAATATTAAGGTGTCAGAATACCGGATGACTGAGTCGCCTAGCTTATTACTACTGTAAAAAAAGAAAGTGTTTTGTGACCGAGTGAAGGACTTTCCTGTATGACTAGCTGTGTTATGACAGATGACCATACTTGATGAGACAAGCCGTAACAAATTAGCTTTGGATGTAACACCAGGAGGGAAATAGGTGGATGTATCTGCAAGTATAACTGAAAACAGTGGGTGCCTGTCCGGCATGAATTCATTATTTGCTGACACGATTTTCTTCTGCAGATCCTGATACATGATCGAGTTGAATGACTTCATAGATCTTAAGGCAGGATAGGCTGTACTGTACAAGGCAAGGCTGCATTCGGAAACCAAGTTGGCCCCTCCAGCAGAAGTGAGTATTGCCACTGCTTGCAACAGCCGTCCAGCTCGCAAAAGCTTTTTCTATGAAAGTGAGCCACCATGGTAGGGGAGAGGTAGTGTAAGGGTTTGCATCTTTAACTGTGTGCCCACTCACTTGAATAGATGCAAGCTGGCATCTTAAGCAAGAAACAGTAGTTAACAAGATCATGCAATACCAAAGTGTTTTTCAGTCAAAAACAAAAACTAATCTATCAACTTACAGAGACTTGCATTTATCTTCACTGTCATTTAAAGTGTGCTCGAGTATACTGTGTGGAAGTATATCTTTTTTTATTTCTGCAAAAGCCACGACGGGTAATGTACTGGCACTTGGTTTTATGAAGCCTTTGCATTCCTAATTTAGGTACTGGAATTCGCAGGAACCTGGCCTTACAATTTTATTACTGTACCGAATTATTAAGTTCATTTAACCATAGTGTCTGTTTTGAATTTTACGTGTGGGGCATTTTTTTTTCTTTTTTGCTTTTTCAGGCAGATGTTCCTCTGACTCCCTGCCTGCATTCCGTGAACGGGGAAGTTAGCCTCCACATCGATGGCCAGCGTGTCTTGACTGCATCATGTTTACTGGGAGGACTGTGTAGTCTGCAATCGTTCTGGGTTTTCAACATTCAATATCCCAAGAAGGCACACAGAGCTCTAACGTTTGTGGAACATGCCTTTTTGGACCTTGCCTGCACCAAACCACTGTGTGAAGGATTTAGAACTAATTAACTTTTATCGCATCAATATCACTCACTAATATTTGTTTTCAATCGTGTAATCATTGGATAGTAGTCAAAAAGAATTCCGTATTATATTTCTGACTTTTTCTTTTTTCTTTTTTTACTGAAAAGGGGATATTTGATGGGCCGTTCTGTATGCTGATAATACAGCTATCTTTCAGTGAAGCAATAATATTAACAAACTAATTAACTTGAAACAATTATCTAAATAATATTGGCAACTGGTGCGAAATGAATCAACTAAAAATTATCCGAAAAACACTGAATTTCATGGCTTTTTGTTCTCACTCTAAAGAAGCTGTCGCTGATACCACCCATTCTGTTCTATATCATTGCAATTAACCCGTCAGACTCGGTCACTTTTCTTGGCGCATTTGTGTCTTTATCAAAACGCACTGGTATTTTCCGCAGCATATTTTTCGTTCTTTATATTACTCATTTATCCATAGCCATCTCACTGCAGTCTGTCTCCTACATCATTTATCTGTTGTGCCTTTACCACCTACAAAATGCTTGTTACCTTTCAATATCAAATCGTTGCACAGCTCTCCTCATTTCACCACAAATTGAAAAATTGTTTTGTTGTTGTAAATCCACTGGAACCATTTTTTCTTCACTTTGTGTACTTAGTACTGATGCGTACTGATAAGGTTCTGATAAATACTGACGCGTTCTCGATCCTCTAGTATTATATAATGATTTCACTTACCATGCGGTTGTGTTTGTGCCTATCTATTTTTCAAGTATTTCCAGTTCTTGTATTATTATTGTTTCCTACAATTTGTTCAACTAGCAGACAGCTCTCGCTCATTTCACCACCTACTGAATTTTTTGTTGTTGTTGTAAACCACTGCAACCATTTTTTTCACTGTGTACTGAGCGCTGATGCGTACTGATAAGTTCTGATAAGTACTGACGCGTTCTCGATCCGCTAGTATTCTATAATGATTTCACTTACCATGCGGTTGTGTTTGTGCCTATCTTTGTTTTTCGCGTATTTCCAGTTCTTGTAGTAATATTGTTTCTACGGTTTGTTCAACTAGCATCGTATTGCTGTCTTCAATTCCTAACTGGCGTGTTATTTAGCATGTATCATTTGTGATTTCTAATATGAGGTCGCCATAAGTATTTATTTCGGAACCTCCTTGTGTACACCATGTACCATGTAAACTTGCCTGCTAAAGTTCGTTTGAAATAAACCTGAAATCGAGAAAAACCGTGTGAAATCAGTACTCCCGCAGGGAACTAGAAATTCTCCCTTGTGGCCTTGAAAACCTCCTTTCGGAAGGCCTACAAAACTCCCCAAGCTTCGTCAAACTCCATTCAAAAGAAGTAAATGCTTCCTTGAACCTCCTAAAAACGCCCCTAAACTAACATAAGTACTTCCAAAGGGAGCCATAATAGGCTCCTATTCAACCGCCTAAAAATTCCATAAACAACACCTAAAAACGCCCTTCAGGAAGTAAAGAATACTCCATTTTGACCTCCTTAAATTCTCCGAACATTTCTTAACACTCTCTAAATACCTCCTTTCTATAACCTAAAAACGCCCTGTTTTGAGGAGGTAAACAAAACCTCCCTGTTCCATGTAGTAAAAAAACTCCTACAAGGAGGACCACTAGAGGACAGGCGAAAAAGAACCTCTAGGGAGTATATGGGAGGAAAAAATAGAGTGTAATGTCAGAGTGAAGGGCTGGAAGCAAGTCCTGATTCATGTCGGCGTGCGACACTGACACCAGGGCGATACATTAAAAGAACGAGAAGGCCAGCAGGACGGTTCCATTTATGAAATAAAAGGAAAGAGGTGTAGTGAAATGCATTCTCATCCACCTGCACTAGTAATCGTGGTCTGGATAGAGTGACACCAATCCCGACCCTAAGGCGGAGCGTTCCGTCTCATGGCAATCTGCTGTTGGAAACTGACACGCCCGAGAACCCTCTGTGTGGCCTACATATATAGCAGACAAATAAACACAATTTTCTACATTTTATGTAGGATTGTTCTGCACGCTTCGTTGCCAAGTATGTTCGGTTGATAAAGAAGGTAAAGGAAGGAAATGTAACGCCCAGGGCACACATCGTCTCCGGCGCCCACGGGTTATTTTTGCCAATTAGTTGCTTCCTCCATTAAACACCACCCTCCTTTCAGTTCCCACTTTGCAGTTACCATCCACAGTAGTAAGGATTTCGTTTGATAATATTTTCCCGAAAAACGCTGTTTCTCTCGCCTAACATAATCAATAACATTCTCCTGGCTCACCAGTCCGAATACCCATCCCATGTGGTCATTGCAACTGACGCTTCGAAAAAAGACTACAAGGTTGGGGTGGTATTTTCTCTCCGGCGTTGAACTGGTCTTTTTCATTGCGATTACCACATTCATCCCCACGTTTTTATGCAGAATTTATTGCCCTACTCCTTGCAATCCTGAAACTTGATTCGGCGAATTCTTCCGTGATGTTACTCACCGACTCCCTGTCCGTGTGCATAGCTCTCTCCTCAGAAACTTTACATCCTATTCTTAAAACCTTTTTATTCCTGCATCCCCATTCACGTGCGGGAGATTCAGCTCGTTTGGCTGCCCGGCCACAGTGGGTTAACCCTCAATGAAATCGCTGACATATTAACTAAAACAGCTCTAGGCTTTAACCGATCGTAGAGGTACGTCCCTCGTTTTCTTGTGTGTTGTTGGCACGTTAGGGCGAATACCTGTTTAATCGAGATGCCTCCGATCATGGTCTGAGCACTTCTCCTGAACTTGAACACCTCAGGTACTCATGCGAAGTATTGCTGACCTATTTTCGCTGTGGTGTGGCGCCACGTAATCGGTATCTATATAGGGCAAATCTGACAACCCCCGTTGTGCCACTTTTGCCAAGACATTGAATCCGAAGAACATTTCTTCTTTTTTGCCGCCGATTTTCTAACCATCGGAGAAGGCTGCTGGAGATTCCCTTGCTACGTCTTGGACTGCCTTTGACTGTACCGGTGCTTTTGTCGTTTGGGGGGACTAGGCTGGGCCATGCCATAAGGACGTGTGCAACGCCATTCACTCCTTCATTTCAGAAACAACCTCATCTGCAGTGTTAAAAACGTTCCGACTAAGCTGACTTTTACATAGTTTTCCCACTATTCTCGCTGTTGCTTTTTTTTTCTGGTTTTTTCTCTCTTGCTCTTGAACTTAGAGCAAATTCTTCCTTCTTCACCTATATTTTACCTGACATGATAACATAACTCTTCTTGGCCGATCACCCTAAGTGGGTATGCGCCATTTTTCGGGCCACCATCACAACAGCGCTTTCATTGCGCCTGCCAACGAAATTCCACACAAAATGATGTTCGTCATCGGTCAATTCTGGTGGAGCGATTGTAACATACTGTACATTTATTCCTATGTTCAAATGCACCTTCAAACCACCGTCTCTGTGACGGCAGTGGTTGTGAATTGATTTTGCATTACAAGTATGCTGTTGTGGCATTTGTCAGAACTTGTTCGGTTGTTTGAAAAAAAAACTGAAACACAATTTAGACATTAGAATGCGTCACATATATTAACAAAAATAATTGTATATCTGAACGGTGAGGCAAGTTACTGGGGAATTTCTTTAAAAAAGCATTTCGGCGCTCGCCGCTTCCGGAATGTAGTTTTGAAATATTGATTTCCTGCGCCATTGAAACATCGTACTCGTTAAACTGACGCGCATAAAAAGGAAGATTGCCTCTGCGTTTATATCACCTCTCAGACATTTTAAATAATCCGGGTGTACTTGCACAAAAAATCGGTAGCCTTTTTACACTTGCGAGAGCAAGGTGCTCAAATCTGATTGTTTCCATTTGTTGGGTGACCGTTGTCAAAAACAAATAAACATGACAGCACGCACACACATATTGACTAAGCCGTATTCCTTCTATATGGCGTTTGGTTAGCACCCTCAAACATCCCGTCGAGAAATTATTGTGTCCCTCACAAGTCAGCAAAAAATAAGGAAGCAATTAACCAGACCTGCGAGAGGATCTTGTATGCGAGTGGATTGACCCCGACAGGATCATAAATTTTGAAAACACAACGTAGTCTCTTTAATTTCCTTAGGGGACTTTTTAACTTCCTGGATTTCCAGAAATCCAGCCTCACTTAAGCACAATATACTCCTGAAATTTAGAGTTACTGGGTTCCAACAATGTAGGCTGGGCGTTGAATAATTACTCACGCACTAAGACATTCAGTGGGCTTCGCTGTTAGCACAAGGTCGTGGGTGCGATCGCGGACGCGTTGGCTGATTTCATGTTGTAAGCAAGCGAAAACCGCCCGGGTGTCGATATTTCAACGGAAGTTAAAGATTCCCAGGCAGAAGAAATTAATCAGCCAGCCCTCCACTACGGCGGGACCCATAGACCAGCTTCAGGCAAGGCACGTTAAATGCCACAGTCAGTCAATGAGCCTGGCCCTTCTCTATACAGGTGCAGACGATAGCAACTTGGCTATTGTATGAAGAGCTGCTTACAACCTTCGTTACGTACCGAGGCAGAGCGGAGGCCGTGCTGTCCATTCGCAATTCTCAAGGCAACGGATTGTAGCGTTGCCTCGTCGGTGATACCCAGGATTGCAGACAAACTCCACTTGACTTCCAATCGGAAAGTGGCTTCGGCCAACTGGAACGCCATTGTCTGGAGTACCAGGGTCC
The DNA here is from genome assembly GCA_013339765.2 of Haemaphysalis longicornis. Classification (NCBI taxonomy): domain Eukaryota; kingdom Metazoa; phylum Arthropoda; class Arachnida; order Ixodida; family Ixodidae; genus Haemaphysalis; species Haemaphysalis longicornis. The sequence goes on from JABSTR010000239.1 coordinate 79,525, forward strand.
ATGCAAGAGGTACGACGCTCCGCGGTATACATCGCTAGAAAAATCGCGAAAAAATGTGTATCACAATTTGGACCTAATTCTGCGTACAGTAAAGTCTCTATAAACGTCAATCTGTTGAATCAAATCACCGCGGAAACAAAACAAACGCTGAGCAGTCAGTTGATTGTGAGTTCAAGCAATATAAAAAGCTTCCTAATCCGAATTCAAAATTTTGGAACATCGTGAAAACGGACTCAAAAACAAACTCTAATCTGCGAGTTGCCTGGTAAGCGCAGCCCCATCACAGTGGCCTTTACAACCGGTTTCCGCCACTGGCGGTTTCCGGTTTTCTCGAACATGGCACCTGCAGTGAGCAGTAGTATTCATGTTATGCTGTCAGGATTGTTACATAGTGTATTCCAGTACACAATACAGTCGTGATCAGATTAGATATTGTGCCCGACCTGCGCAGTTCCCGAGGACCTGAAACACATTCCTTGCTTAGGTCCTCGCTACGAACTTGAACGCACCACGGCTACGATTTTTCTGGGCCTGGCCGTGCCTGCCCAGATCTCTTCGCGGGATCTCCCGCGGCCGTGGTTCACAACAGAAGTGGCATGTCGCGTAAGAAATGCGTTTTTACGTTTCCTCCGGAACACTGGATTCTCGACAGGTGAGCGGTTAAACTCTCGGCAATAGGCACTTTTGCCTGATTTTTTGTGTCTGTGTTTTGGAGCATTCATGCGTGTCAGAGTTCTTTCCACACCTTTTTCTATCGCGTAGCACCTCGGGGGGCCAGCTTTCCTGACGTTGCCTGCGGATTTAAAATCCTCTATCTCTCTCTCTGTCTCTTCCGGGTTAGGGATGTAAGCGCATGTCAATGAAACTGGTCCTAGTTTCGAAATGTGCAAAGCGCATGTGAATGAAACTGGTCCTAGTTTTGAAGTTTGCACATCAAGTTACGCAATAGACTCGCAGGCGGCTGCGTCCGGAATTTCTTGACGTGCAATACAACCTCATTGTTGTAAAGGCTTCATCCGCTGCACAGGTAAGCATTGACGTGTGAAGGAAAAATTCTTTCGACATGGATATATATAAATGCCAGTCTCGACGCGTTCATGTGAAGTTCACGCCTTCACGTAAAATTGTGCCGATATTCTGAAAGCGGAAGCGGAGATGTTTCGCTAATGAGGTTTCGCAACTATTATACTCTTTTTAGGGTTACCAAAGAAGTGCGTGGGTTTTTTTGCAGCTCCGTGCGGAATTGCCTCTGTTTCAATTTTTCGTATTCTTCTAAAAGGAAAGAAAAATACGCACAATTTTTCACATGCCCAAAAATTTCATAAACGTTGGCACCCAAGCGTCGTGCCCTCGTCTGGGCACGACACTCTCATCTCATGTTTAGCTCTTATCGGGGCTGTACACAAATTTCACATTTACCTGTACGGCAAACCATTCGAGCTACACTGTGATTACTAAACCTTGCAATAGTTACGATCATCTAAGCATGTTAACAATAGAGTTTTGCGCCGAAGCTTGGCGTCCACCTTTCGCGTGGCTGTGAAATCCAGTGAAAACAAAACTGGCGCACTGTGTAATTCACCTTATATTGACGTTCCCGCCAACCAATTTTTGCGAAATAATACAAGCTGGGAATCCAGCGCCTTCCGGTATACGGCTGTTGACTTAGTAGTTTTTTTTTTCACCGGGGTTCTCTTTATTATTTGACGGGTCATTCCACGTGCGGTTACTGCCATTCCACAAATATTTTTAAACGCCTTAATCGTTGTATATTCGTTAAAACGTTGGGTTAACTTAGGTGCCATCAGTTCATGTGCTTTCATCCTGCCGCATACATTGTCGTGTAATACCCAAGATACAAGCCTTGAGCTAAGGCCATCAAACTTACCGAGGGGCACACACCGCACCGGAGAACCACTCCACTCGCCGTAGTCTTGGCACTCTCGTTCCCGCGGGCCCAGAAGCTTATAGCCTTGGAAGCAACCAAAACTTGCTTTTGAGCCGACAGCCGTCGAGTTGGAGATTACCATTCTGCCGTTCGGTGGTGTGCGCAGATTTCCGCACCTGATCTCTGAGGGAAGGGCGAAGAGGGGCATTTTGCGACTTTTTTGCCATTTTAATTCCACTCCTAGCACGATGCAAGCATTGGTGAGGTAAATGGCGGGAAAAACAAAGTCGACGAAATCGATATTGAAATGCCACTAGTGACATTGAATGTGTGTTTTAATTTAACTATCACGTCTTTGTTGGCTCTTTTGGCAATTAATTCAGAAGAGAACTCTGCATTGTTCATTTATAAGGGTTAGTATTAGGTTTGCCACTTAAAAAAAGATAGTTCTTTAAACGAGACGACAGCAACAAAGGCACACACAAAAGGCCAACATTGAGATGCCAAAGGGCGACCCAATTATTATTGTGTCTGTTCCGAGAGGTAGAGTGAATTCCGTGTCAATATTGCGGGCAACGATCCTTGTGGCTCCCATGAAAGCCGAATCCAATAAACCCCACCCTCCAGGCATTCCCCGAAGCAGTTGACATATTGCATTTTTTAGGGTGGTTGGCTCCTGAACTAAGCGAACTTCACACGGACTGAGCCTCATAGGCTCTCTCGAAACAACACGTAAGCCTATGCGGACAGATGCTTGCTTGATCACAAAGGATGAGCTATAGTAGTAGTTAGTAACCGTTCTTGGCTGAGTTGAATTACGGCTTGTATGGAACTGCCCGAAATCTTCCCGGCTAAACGTCACCATGACGTATCCGAGACGCAAAAAGTCACCACTCATCGCATATCCCTGCAGACTGGATGATCGCAACAGGAGATGATATACGTCCATTAACAAAATACATAGAACCCCAGAAAAAAAAATGTCCTTGGCGGCAGCATGTGGCACTCCTAGCTGGTGGAGATAACGAAACAAGTTCGTAGACACACGGAACATTATTTGAGTTTGCAGGATTAGCTGTATGTAATACTGCCGGCCAACGCTTGTCCGATTTTTGTAATAGCGAAGCCTTTGCCAGCTCGGTGAGGAGCTCGCGCATTAACCTGCATTGTTCGGCATATCCATCTTGATTTTTAAACGTTCTGCCCACAGGTAAGGCGTGACCACCGCAGGAGCATCGCGCTTTACGATCAATGCGATGCCGCGCTTCACTGCGATAAATGTACAGATAAAACGGCAGAAAACGTTTTTGAGAACTACGTGTGTGTTACCATCAGGCATGACCGGGGTAAAATGACACAACATATTTTAACAACCTGACGCGGGTACCTGATGGAAGCTCATTGGTCAAACTGAAATCAGAAAGGGTCCCTTCACACATGGTAATATTGTGCAAGCTTCTTTAAGCAAAAACCGAACGTTCTGTGGTGTCCATCACGAAGTAGCACGTAGGTTGGCTTTCAGAAGCGAGGTTACCAAGGCTGGTGGTTTTAGGTGGACCGGGCTCTCATATTCCGTGAAAACAGCGTCGCCTAGACGTACATTCCAAGGCCGAACTACCTTTTGAAAGGTTTTTCGTCAAACCAACTCTGCGTGTGTGCGGCGCGTGTGCATGAGCATGGGCGTGCGCGTGCATATATGCCTGCGTGGCGTGGGTGTGTGTGTGTGTGTGTGCGTAGGTGTGTGTGTGTGTGTGTGTGTAGTCAGCTTCATATGCAGCTTTATAGAGACTTAAAGGTGTCGATATATGTTTTACCCCTGCTTAATAGAAGTTCAGTTGTTATTCTGCGCTTGTGCGGTCTGCCACACTCTTTTCTGCCCAGTTTGGGCTCTTTCTTCAATATAAATAATGCCAACAGGCTCTGTTCTTCCCTATTTAGCAGAAATAAAACATGTTGTCAGTGCAAAATCTGAAAGGAAGAGCGCCCCCCCCCTCCCCCAAAGCGGGCGAAATTGCATCTCTAAATAGACAATTTGTAAATTGTAATGCACCCCGACGTGAAAACCACGTTTGCGTACTTGAGACTGCATACCAAAGCAACAAAAGGAGACCACGGAATATTATTTAAAAGAAGTGGGTATTAGCTTTCGGGGAGGCATTAATGAACCGAAAGGCGGCTGGAGCGCACCATCAAATTCGCGTCGTGGAAGCCTAGCGTGACCGCTGCTCTCACTTTGAGCCACGCTGAAAGGGCCACGCTGAAAGTTGGCCCGGATTGTCAAGATGCATGATAACAAATGAAATGTAAAAATATCTGTATGATAAAAAATGAGATGTAAAAATTTGACGCCCGTGAGGAACTCCAGAACTCGTTTCGGAGAAACCGTTGGTCCGTCTCTTAAAAAGTACGACGGGTCTTGTGGAAAGTGTTGTATGTATAGTTGTGGAAAGTGTTTGCGTCGTGTTTTGTCATGTCCCTTGGAGTGAAGAAGTATGCGGATTACGTTTAGGCCCTTTCCACAGCCGCTGCACATGGGTCTTGCTGATCCAGTGAGCATGTAAAGAGTCTTACATGTGTGTGGCCTATCGGTAGCCTAGCTAAGGCAATCTGTGGGTCTGTTGTGTGAATCGATTGTGTGAATCGGTTGTGTATCGTCCTAAGTGTGGTTTTACAATGTGTAGTTTGTTGTGTGTCTTTTAACTCCAATGCTTTTGCCATTTTTATGAAGTTGTTGTTTTATGCTGATGCTTATCGTGAAGGAAGATGGTAATGGCACCACTTCCCCACAACAAAGTACATGATGCTATTCCTTGTATTTTACACTGCCAGGTGTGTGTAAAACACGCAACGTCAAGTTCATATTGAATTGTTTTTTAAAAAACAGTCCGCATTGTGTGGTGTACGCGGGTCATTCCGCTCGGTATGGGTAATGCGCGTAGTTCCTGGCCTTCCTAGACACGGTAGGTTACATTTATTCTTACATGCAGCGTTATTCTCATACTTAAAGTCAATTTAATTACGGCTGTGCTGCTGTAAATTCCCGCCAGCTCAGCCAATGTTCGAACTTACAACTTTGCCAATTCTTGTCACAAGACCAATTCACGCCAAGCGATTACAAGCGACATATCAAAATTAGCTCCATTTCACAAGCCAAGCTGTGCGAGTTTTGGATGCGAGTCAACTCGTTATCCTTGTGGTTATTTGCTTCCTATGCGTTCGCGCGTGAATCAATGCGGAGTTTTATTGTTCTAACTCTAATCCACAAGTTTTATTGATTGATGCAGTGTCTACACGGTTTCTGATTTTTTGTTGACACCGCCGCAAAACGTTGTCTTATCCATGCTTTATCCTATTATTAGCTCAATAAAAATAAACACAAACTTATTATTATATAGTATTTTTGGGCACACAGAACACCTGCTGTGTGTAGAACACGGCATAAATTAAGCGGAGGGAATTTTTAATTCTTATTTTTATTATTATTAACAACGTATTATTAACATTATCGTCTACAGCACTACCTTCAGCATTACTCAAGAAAAGTTGCCAACGCAACCCTCTGCGCGCTACCACAAATCCGCGACTGCCTTGCACAATGATGAACATATACAGCCTGTGACTAATTTTACTTTGAAATGATGATAGACATATTTCGAATGAGTCTTTCTACCTTCGCTTACGAGAAGACTATACGCACTTGAAGGCTGTACGCTCTTACCTTCGCATTTCGGAAGCCGGCCGAACCATCCACCGTCTCTGCAAGTGGTGCTAAATGCGCCTTGAAGCAAGTACCCGGTTTGGCACCTGAAGTTTATTGAAGTTCCTTGGGCAAAAATTGTGTCATTGTTGCCTTCGAATTCATCCACAATGAGGTATGGGCCAGGGTCGAACCGGGTGCAGTTGTATTCTGGTAGAATTGGAAGACCGAAACAGTATTTAATGTAAATTTGTTTCTATCAGCGAAATAAGTAAAGATAATTTTATAGACATCCTAAACCACGTAGCTTAAATGTTCTGCGAGTCCTCTGCAACACTTTAAAGCATGTGCTTCAACACTTCGTTCAACCGCTCAAAGAAACGCCACCTTAAAGTGTTTCGGCATTATCATATATCCTAAAGGGGCCGCGAAGAAAAAAAATTCCAAGGAAGTTCACACTAACGCGCAAGACGTTAAGGCATCAAAACCACACGCAAATTCACACGCCATCAAGACAGTTTAAGTCCGGGATTCCAACTGATGTGCTGCTTTTTCGTTGCCGCAATGACCTTTCCTCCATCGTTGTTGCTATAAGTTATAAGTGCAAGAAAAAAGCGCACACTCGTATTATTTTACTTGTTTGTGGGTTTTGGGGTATGCATTCGCATTCTGTTTGTAGGCCGGTTTGTAACAGGGCATTCGAGATAAAATCGTTTGTCGAGCGCGGCGTCGTTTCAAAGCAACGTGACGGTTACTTCGTGCTGGCGAAAATCAGCGCAGTCAGACGCAAGCGGAAGAAGGAAGGTAGAGAGATCGGGAAAGAGGGCGCTAATATATAAAAGAAAGCGTAATGCAAGACCAGAAAAGGAACGCAACCCGCCTGTGTTTCTCCGAACTTTAGGACAGAGCCGCACACGGGTACGTTGTCACGAACTCGAGCGTACGACGTGTAAAAGTGCCGTATATTTTTTTTCATTTTTCAACGTGACCTGAGCCACTTATGTTCTCATTGCCGCGCATGCAGACTTGATTGTGTCCCTGTGTTTGAGCGCACAGCCATCCTTTTCCGACATAAGAACCAGCAAACGCGAGAAATTGTAGAAGCCAGCTACATCAGAAAAGCTGGTTCCGAATGTATCAGTCATCCCTCTATCGCCCTGCTTAATCGAGAAGTCGCATATTTAGACGCACATTGAGCGCTATTTCGGTGCCTCTTCTGGGCATTCGTGTTGGGTGGTGGGAGGGGGGTTTTAATCCATGTATGATGCGGTTATCTTTGCTGATTTTTCGCCTTTCGTGCGCCTTAAAGTTCGTTTTGTGGTTTGTTGTTACGGTTTTTTAGTATTTTCGGCTGAGTGCGCCGAGAACTGTGATGCATTGGGGGCGCGGCAATTGGGCGCTTGGGCATTTAAAGCTTTGAATTGTGCAATAATAAACTAGTTGCGAGTCTGCGCTTATGCCGTCTTCATGTGTTCTTGTCCTCGTTAATTTGTGCGCAGTTTGTTTTTCGAGATGCATCATTACCAACTCGCCCAACTTTCAACCCTTTTACAGATCCTATACTCCGTAAAAATGAGTTGCCTGCCCTTTTAGGTACGGCAAAATGTCGCGCAGCGCATCATTCTGCCAGGGGGCCATATCCTAATGTCAATGCACACACTATGAAAGCAGCTTGCACTTAATGCGTCACATTGTCTGCTGATAAGCATTTTAGCTTCGCCCTCTCATCATCATTCACTTCGTGGAGATGGCGGCATTTTCTTTCATAGCTTGTTGTCACTGCAGTAATTAATAGCAGAATCAGTCCCACAAATCACAGAAACGGTTCGTTTGACGTTGAAAATACTCACAGTAACACACTTTGCACCACACGGAGGAACAATCGGTTGCAGTGATGAGGCATAAGGGTAACTTGTAGTTAAAGGGTCATTGAAGGCAACCAGCAAGTTGGTTTCAAACGGAATTCGGACCTCCGCATAGCCATTTCAGCCTTGATTTAGTGCCAAGATGCCTTAAGTGCTGAGAAATCGCTCTTCAAATGCTCATCAAACGTGACGCAAACAGCGACTGCAGTCGCTGTTTGCATCAGGATAAACCGGAAGCAAGTGAAGCAGCGGTGATTAATAGCAGTATACAAGCAACTGAATACAACATTACCACGTACCAAGCAGTTTGGTCAGTTTCGGTCAAATCGCTCATGCTTCCCCAAACTCCCCTCTCATTTGCCGTTCGAGATCACTAGCAAAATGTTTCTCCATTGGATCCGTGATCAGTATTTAGCTTCACTGAAGAAAAACATTGGCCTTTTGAGGCCCCGCAATTGTTGGCGTCGAACGATTTTCTCATGCGTAGCTCGCATGCTCCCTTGGAAAGCGGTACTGCCACCCCAAGTATGGACGAGTAGCACCATCCAGCGGCAGCCAAGAAAGAAGTTGCGCGCGTCAGGCCATTTAAGCCCTTCCGGTGAAACCGTGTTTTTGCTAGTTTCAACCTTATTTTAAAAAAAAAGCCAGGTGTAAGAGGGGTATAATAGTGTTCTCCGTGAGCTAATCTATCAACCTAGAGAGGCTTGCATTTTAACTTCACTGTCATTTAAAGTTGTGCTTGAGTATATTGTGCGGAGTAATATCTTTTTTATTGCTGCAAAAGCCACGATGGTTAATGTACTGGCACTTGGTTTTATGAAGCCTTTGCATTCCTAATTTACGTACTGAAATTCGCAGGGAACCTGGCCTAACAATTTTATTACTGTACCGAATTATTAAGTTCATTTAACCATAGTGTCTGTTTGAATTTTACATGTGGGGCATTTTTTTTCTTTTTTGCTTTTTCAGGCAGATGTTCCTTTGACTCCCTACCTGTATTCCGTGAACGGGGAAGTTAGCCTCCGCATCGATGGCCAGAGTGTCTTGACTGCATCATCTTTACTGGGAGGACTGTGTAGTCTGTTTGCATCGTTCTGGGTTTTCAACATTCAATATCCCAAGAAGGCACACAGAGCTCTAACGTTTGTGGAAACATGCCTTTTTGGACCTTGCCAGCACCAAACCACGTGTGAAGGATTTAGAACTAATTAACTTTTATCGCATCAATATCGCTCACTAATATTTTATTTGTTTTCAATCCTGTAATCATTGGATAGTAGTCAAAAAGAATTGCGTATTATGTTTCTGACTTTTTCTTTTTTCTTTTTTTTTACTGAACAGGGGATATTTGATCGGTCCTACTGTATGCTGATAATACAGCTTTTTTTAGTGAAGCAATAACATTAACGAACTAATTTAACTTGAAACAATTATCTAAATAATGTTGGCTACAGGTTCCAAATGAATCAAGTAAAAATTATCCGAAAAACACGAATTACATGGCTTTTTGTTCTCACTCTAAAGAAGCTGTCGCGATACCACCCATTCTGTTCTATATCCTTGCAATTAACCCATCAGACTCGGTCACTTTTCTTGGCGCATTTGTGTCTTTATCAAAACGCACTGGTATTTTCCGCAGCATATTTCTTCGTTCTTTATATTACTCATTTATCCATAGCCATCTCATTGCTGTCTGTCTCCTACATCATTTATCTCTTGTGCCTTCACCATCTACAAAATGCTCGTTACCTTTCAATATCAAATCGTTACACAGCTCTCGCTCATTTCACCACCAATTGAAAACTTTTTTGGTGTTTGTAAAACACTCAAACCATTTTTTTCGCTTTGTGTACTGAGTACTGATGCGTACTGATAAGTACTCAAGCGTTCTCAATCCTCTAGTATTATATGTGTCCCGTGACAATATAATGATGTCACTGCCATGCCGTTGTGTTTGTGCAAATATGTTTTTCGCATATTTCCAGTTCTTTGTAGTAATCTTGTTTCTACTGTTTGTTCAACTAGCACACAGCTCGCTCATTTCACCACCAACTGAATTTTTTTGTGTTGTTGTAAACCACTGCAACCATTTTTTTTTCACTTTGTGTACTGAGTACTGATGCGTACTGATAAGTTCTGATAAGTACTGACGCGTTCTCGATCCGCTAGTATTATATAATGATTTCACTTACCATGCGGTTGTGTTTGCGCCTATCTGTTTTTCGCGTATTTCCAGTTCTTGAAGTAATATTAATTCTACGGTTTGTGCAACTAGCATTGTATTGCTGTCTTCCATTCCTAACTGGCGTGCTATTTAGCAATGTACCATTTGTGCTTTCTTATAGGAGGTCGCCCTAAGTTTTTATTTCGGAACCTCCTTGTGTACACCATGTACCATGTAAACTTGTATGCGAAAGTTCGTTTGAAATAAACCTGAAACCGAGAAAAACCGTGTGAAATCAGTACTCCCGCAGGGAACTAGAAACTCTCCCTTGTGGCCTTGAAAAAACTCCTTTCGGAAGGCCTACAGAACCGCCCCAACTTTCGCAAAACTCCATTCAAAAGAAATATATGCTTCCCTTGAACCTCCTAAAAACTCCCCTCGCGAGGCCTACAAAACGTAAAACTCCATGCAAAAGAAGTAAATGCTTCCCTTGAACCTCCTATAAACGCCCCTAAAATAGCATAAGTACTTCTCAAGGGAGACATATAGGCTCCTATTCAACCGCCTAAAAAGTCCATAAACATCACTTAAAACGCCTTCAGGAAGTAAAGAATACTCCATTTTGATCTCCTTAAATTCTCCCTAACATTTCTTAACACTCCCTAACTACCTCCTTTCTATCACCTAAAAACGCCCTGTTTTGAGGAGGTAAACAAAACCTCCCTGTTCCATGTAGTAAAAAAACTCCTACAAGGAGGATCACTAGAGGACAGGCGAAAAAGAACCTCTAGGGAGTATATGGGAGAAAAAAATGTTTAGAGTGTAGGACCTTATGCATTTCAACCCAGCTGTAAATGCGGCCACGAGTAGGAGGCTCTGGCGAACGAGGCGAAGCTGTATGCATATTGCGTGTCTTGGCTCGGTGCTGTGATGGCCCAGATGATCTAAATATACAGCCTAACACTTAGCCATGATTCCTGTCATTTGCGCTGCCAGAACGCAACATTTTCGGTGGAGGTTGAGGCCTTCATTCCCTCATCGGCCGTCCAGCATCCTGTAGCGTTTTCTTGGCCCCTGAAGAGTTTTCCTGCGCTTCTTGAATCGCGCCGTCTCGCTGGAGCCCCGGCGCTCTATGGGCACGCCCATGTCCATTCCTGTGTGCCCAGAGGAGGGAGTGAGTTAGACTTTATGTGCCCAGTTTCCACCCTCCCAATACACCGTTGGGTCTCCGAAAGCCTTCCAAGTTACTCAGCTGCATTGACGGGTGTGCCTGTTGCAGTGTGTGGTTCGCATAGCTCATCACCTTCACCCATGACGGCGGGTGTTTTACTCCTTGTTGTCACCTCATTTTCCACTGGCTCCGCACTCGCCTATTTACTGTGGCGTCGACAGAGGAAGGCCACTCTCGACGGGTGCCCGAGGGGGACATGTCACAAGTAGGGGCAGATTGCATGGTACGTCGCTTGACTGGGGCCTGTGATGGCCGACATAATGTAAAAACATCGCTTCATATTCAGCAGTTGTTCCTGCCATTTTTCCTGCCGGCGCGTAGTAATATCTATAAATTCTGACAATCAAAGTGAATTCATTTCAATTTAATACGGTTGTAGGCTTTTTCCTTTAATTGAGAACGATGTATGATGTGGCCAAGATTATGAAGCCGCACTCCAAGCCTGAATCACTGTGGCCCGATTCAAAGGGAGCCAATATTGTCAAGCATTAAGCTTGCGTAGCATATCATCAATGTTGTAGCGTCAACGAGACGCTGCATATTTTCACGGGACATATATGTGGGCAATCCCCACAGCGCCATCACAAAAGACCAGAGACGACTACGACGAAGAAAGTGCTGGTGGATCCTGCGCTGGCTCTCTAATGGCCGCCGGGTAAATACTGTGCATAGAGCGATCTACCTTTTCATACATAGCTTCATCTTGACCATGGTCCCCAGCCATTTGACCTGCCGCCACGTTACATTTACAGTAGCGTATTTTCGTGGCGTATTTACAGTGATTAAAATAGCGGCTATTACAGAGCCAGCGCAGGCTCCAGCAGCACTTTCTTCGTAGTAGTCGTTGCTGTACTTTTCGGATGGCGCTGTGGGGATTGGCCACTCATATTTTGCGTGGCGTTTACGCCCCGGTCGAGGGCGACCGCCTCGGGCGAAGCTGCGGCGCGGCGAGGATTGTAATGCAGATAAGAAATGCGGGAAAATACAAGCCAGTCAGCGTGTACCCTTCCCAACCCCCCAGCTTCGCCGTCGCCGAAGATGCTCGTGTATAACGCCCCACGCCGCTGTCGTCTTCCTCGTCTTTGATAGCGTAACATAACCTTCTTCTCGAAGGCGACCATCGTGGTCGAAACAACAGTACCCTAAATAAGCTCAGTGAAGATGAACAGTGTGATAGAGTATACAGTGAAGAAGCTCTCGCCACCACTGATGTAAGTGATGGGTTTGGTGAGCGATGTCCCGTAGCAACGACGTCCGCAAAGCAACAATGAACCGGGGAGGGCTGGTAACCTCGTCAGACCAAAATGCTGGTGGCACGTTGTAGCCTTCTGGTCACATGTCGTCGGTTCTTGGCCGCTCTGGATCGGCATGTCATGGAACTCGGGACACGGGGCGGGGGGGGGGAGGAGTCGTGGAGTGCTTGTAGCTGTGAGGCTGGGCTTCCCGACGCGGTTCATGGACCCTCGATGATTCCGCCGATGCCGTTGAGGTGCGAAGCTAGGAGCCAGGACGGGGATGTACCAGCACCTCACCAAATGTAACTGGCGGCAGAGCAGGAACAGACAAATGACTCGACCATGGTTGAAGATGAAGCGATGTATTAGAAGGTAGATTGTTCTATGTACAGTATTTACAAGGCGGCCATTAGAGAGCCATCGCAGGGTCCACCAGCACTTTCTTCATCGCCATCGTCGCGTTGTTTGTGTGTGATGGCTCGGCGGGGTGTTGCTGACCTATATGTTCTGTGACAATATTGTGCCTTCTTTGCTGCAGTTAGAGCCACTGCTACGTAAGAGTAACGTCACTAATGCATGCCGGCAGCCATTTGGTGCCTGTCGCCAGGGTGGCCAGCTTTATGCGCCCCATTG
>JABSTR010000240.1:0-48986 GCA_013339765.2 Haemaphysalis longicornis
AGGAAAACAATACCTGCGGGAAGGTGGTTTGATTCTCGGGATGTTTTAAGAAAAAAACTGAGAAAAGTGCTTCATGTTGCATCATTAAACACCAAATTGGTGGGCGTGGTCAATGTGACGTGATACATGCTGAGGCTGTTAGAGCAGTTCGTCACGCAGATTAGCATGTTAATATAGCTCAAGAAACAAAGCTAGGCGGGAAACGTATCCTCGGGACGCTAAAGATTGGAGGCCAGTACTATTTTTTATTGACGTAGCACTTGCAGCCCTGCTTTCATTAAAAACAATTAAACGAGCTTGCCATGATATTGCCGCGAACCATGTATGGGTTTGTGTATTTATTGTTTGTTTACCGCCCGGCCACGCCTGGCTCTGTTATGTGTGTCCGTGAAGCACGCCTTCGATTCTTTATTTTTATGCCGCACGGGCTATCTCATTCAGATAAGCCGACTTTTTCGCCCTAACCGCACTAGCCCAGACTAATCTTCTCTGATCTACAATGTTCTGGAATTAAGGTCTGAAAATTAAGGTCTAATTAAGCTAATGCTAATAATGTCTGAAATGCTAATTAAGGTCTGAAAAATACATCACAGAGTATTTGGCTTGCGTACACTGGACTTAACGTTCAAAAAGGTTTGCTTGGTTTTCTTACAGTATTACGACTTATTCAGCTTGATTGTAAACGTAACGAACTGTCTGTACGGTTGCGTTATGACAGTTTCATTCTTCCTTCCTTGTGGAATTAGTCTAGATCCTGGCAGCTTCATACGACAGCGTAAATTATATCAGTATTGATTTTCTGGCCACACTCTTCATTTTCTGGCCAGAGAGTCTTGTTAGTCTAGTCTAGAAGGAAATGGGCATGGGCTGGTACACGTAATGCGAATGGGAGACAAAAGATGGACAATCCGTTTGACAGAGTGGATTACCATGTACCGCAAACGCAATAGGTGTCGACCATGAATTCAATGAAGATATGAGCTCCGAAAATTTGGAGGAAAACATCGACTAAGCTAGCAGTCGATAGGCGTGGCTAGGGAACTTTGGCAGAGGCTTTCGTCCTGCAGTGGGCGCAGACAGGCCTATAGTGATGATGATGATGTAGATAATGAGTCTTTTTACTGCTTGTATTGCACCACAAGACAAGCTTTTTGGCTGTCGTTCAAAAAAACATGTTCCAAATGCTCCCAGTGGTTTAGATTATATATGTATCACCCCAGAGGCGTTCCACAAAGTTTTTTGGCACTGCATTGCCAGCACAGCAGAACAATACACTAAGCTAATCTTTCTCTTTTCGTTCAGCCTTTATTAGTGATGTAAAAACTTGCCCACTTTTGTTTTAATTACCAACAGGTCTGGACGAGCACAATCGAATTACCTTTTTGACGTGCGTGTTGGAAACGTTTTCCGAAGTAAGTACTCCTTGCTTGCTCAGCCTTTTTGACAGTTTTACTAAAACGATTTCAAGAGCTGGTTTAGACGACGCACTGTTTCGCTCCATACACTGAATGACACAACCGGTGGTTTTATTGCGTTTCTCTAGATTTACAGCTATTTAACTGATGTATTTACTTTTGTTTTTATTGTGCAGGTAGCCTCACACATAAATAAAATATGCTTATTAAGGTGTTTGATCAAATTCACCTGCATTACACGAAATAACACATGCCTCTTGCGTAACGTTGTCCCTATGAACTTAATAACGGCCTGACAACACAACTATCTCACAAATAAAGACGGCGTCTTTCAGGTACACTCTATGTTTGCTTCATTCTCTAGGTTGCTAATTTCTCTTATTATAAATGCAGTTAGCAATTTTTAATTCATTGCGGAAATAACCGGTACTATCTTATAATAAGCTGTGCCTTTTTACTCGTTTTTTCTTCAGGAAATAACAGTATGACAAACTCGACTCATCCTATCATAAAACAAGGTCATAGGGATATTCTTTTGCAGAGGATAAGACAAATGCCAATCGTTTCCACGAAATGATCACGTACATACCACCGCTAAAACGATGTTAACGCCAGAGTGCCCCAAAAGCCTTAAAAGAATTGGACAGTTTTGAGAGATGGCTTCTTTATTTTCTTATAGTGGATCCACAATATGGACATGAGACCGCAGCGTTGTGTAACGAGTAAAAAAGAGTTAAAATAGGCGGTGTTTTTTTACGCAGAAAAATAAAAATGAAAACCTTAATGCTTTAAAAAACGCTGCGGCAACAGTACACTCGATAGTGATCAAGGCAGAAACAACGTGAATGCTATCTTGTTCGTATTGCGGTACAGGAAAATTTTTCTGCATTTGCCTCACAAAAAATGCAGCCTAAAAACGATAGTGTTCTTCCAGTACTGACCACTCCCTCTGCTCTCTTCCTCTCCTAACTGGTACTTTTAACTAATAACATCTCTGTCCTCTTATAATAATTTCCAATGACTTTTTCCTGTATTCATTTTAGTTTTCGTTGTTCCCACTAGCAGCGTGCTATTTTTCGTACATCTTTGTGTCGGGCTTTCAACACGTCATCGCCAAATCTTATTTTTAGGTTGGCTTTTATCTCGCCTGTCTTGGATACTGTCCTAGCACGTTTCTTTTTTATTTGTTCTTGCTAAAAGAAATCTAAAATTGATTAATAATTAGAAGAACGTTGGTACACCTGGTTGTGTACCTCTATTTTGTGTTAAATACGTGTGAGGCTATCTTTGTCTCTAATATGGCGGATACAGGAACCATGGCATCACTGCTTGTAGTTCGACGCGATCTTGCCAATGGTTGATTTGTGTTTAGGCATTTGTAACCCGATTTCTTTGCCTGGTGCGTGGTTCAAGTGACCAGTAGACAACCAAACATTTCGGTGTTAGGTAGTCCTCAGAAGACTAATGTGTATAAAAGGCAGCACTTGCATATCAAAACAGAAAGAGAAACTCCGAAGCTGTCATCGCTCAACAACAGTAATAAGCAAGAGGATTGCACCCCCGCCGGCTACATCAGAGCATATTTTCAGATAAATAATGTTATTCTTGTTAAAATATAAGGATATTGGGAATGATTGCCGGCGAGAAAGCGGACTTTGCTGAAAATATGTTCATTTGAACGCACATTTGTCAGCTTCAGATGTTTTGCAAAAGCCCACGCAATTGTTCGTTACGTTACTTCTTTATATGCGTCCCGCTCTTCCCTGAACCCTATAAAGCAGATAAGCATACTGAGTGAAACAAAATTTAGATTTCAACTGCCATAGCCAAAAAAGTAAGGAATTTTCTTCTGCACCTTCATATGACATACGGAATGCGGAGCCACCACCTTTCTGATGCTCTCAATGTTCAGGGCGTGCTGCGGAATGAGGCCAGGAAGTGACAAGATTTATATCTGCAGTGCGTCAAATGCAGCTACCGTTTCTTGGGTGGTCACAATGCTTGGCTTCTCTGCTAGCTCTTCATCACTGCTCACCTAATGAATTTTGGTGTCCCTATTTTTTATAAAGGCCTCCACGATGTCGTCAGTTCTAGGCCAGATCAAATCAGGTCCTACTTGTCCACCGAGAAGTAATCGCCGGCGGTCACAAGTAACGCTTCGCAGCAATACGCTGTGTCCGTGTTTGTTGGTTCCTACAGCAGCTCCGTGGCAGAACTGGATGACTCACGGTAATCGGCACACCTAGCAGCTGCGCGTTGCCATGTGTGCGGCTAGGCGCAGCGGTTATTAAACTACAATTCAGCTATTAGAAACACATGAAGTTGTTTGTTAAACAGGGAAAGTCGCTCTAGCGGTCTTAGCTGCAGTGGCGCTCACAAAATATATAAAACGTATAATTCTGGATAGGCCATGCTTCATTGTACAGGCTACTTCGTATTAGAAGCGCTCGTTGTAGCAGCGTTTTACTGCATGGTAATGTCATCACACCTGCGCAATAGAAAGATGAGGTACCAGTACTTACACTCTGAACAGCGTATTGCGTATAGCGCAGTTTATATGTGTTAGTTTTATTTCTTCATACATCAGGCACTTTTGTTTATTCTCTCAAAATAAGCACCGATGATTCAAGTTACATTAGTACTATTTCTAAAAAGTCAATATAAACAAGTTCCTATCTCACGGCATTATTCAACATTACAATACATCTAAACGTTTTAGTAAAAACGAAGAAATAAGCGGAATAGTAAGTTAGAAATTTCTGAAATTTCGGTAAAGTCGGTATTATTTAAAATATCATGTTCGCACTGCTTATCTTATACGCCAAGGTAGGTTATGAGGCAGTGCAGGTTCAAATTACTGAGTGCTGGAACACCATAAAATATTTCTGGCACCACATGCTAAATACAATTCCACGACGGTGCATGTTCATGCAGTTACACGAGTAAAAAAAAAACAATTATGAAACAGATAGGAGCCCTGTAACGATTGTCATGATAGGCTGAGAAAATTATGGAGAAGGACGGGCATCAAGAGTAGTTTTGGCCATTTGTGTTATTTGTAGCTCACGTATTATATCGAGGGATGCGACCAGCTTCATACCTGCGTGAATCTGCAGGCGCACAACAACGCACTTTAGCTTAAAGACTTCGTCGTCGTTGTGCGGTATTGTCACGAGGCGCCCCAACCCACAACTACAATCGTACACATTTTGAAGCAGCTATCAGGCGCCTTTACTTTGATCATAGCGCACTGCCAAACATTAGCATTCATGTGCTATGGCACAAAAACACTCACAGCTAGTGATTCACAATTCCAAAAGTCATCAGGTGCACCATTTGCATTTCCAGTTTTTTAGGCACTCCACCGTAATTTGTCGATCGGAGACCTGAAAGCGTTAGGCCGGTTACCCGAAGAGAAAGCGCCGTCATAGTGCCTACACTGATACAACACTTTTAGAATTTAATCGCGTTAGTGAAGAGGTCAATAACATAAAAGCCGCTAGATACCGATATGAACCTGTGAACTGCCTGATTTAACTTTTTGATCTACCGGCACCGCCCTGCACATGCAAAGACTGTTTTTATGCTTACTCCTCGACCTCAAAGTAGAAAAATAGAACCGTTCCTGAACTAATCCTAAAAAAGTTCTATAAATATCTGCCAAATCACATGACTTTAATTAACTGCTTACTTCTGCATAAGAACGGCTCGGACTGAATTTTGCGGAGGAGATGTTTTCGTGACATGAGTGTTGAGGACAATGAAACAAGAAGTCGCTCACGCGGGCCGGGTAATGTGTATCTTGCTTTTTCGTGTCATGGTAGGTGGCTGTAATCAGCGCAGACATGCTTTCCTTTCTACGTCGTTTCTATGACATTCTGGTGCCTGGTAAGCCCGAAAGCGAAGGGTAGAGGATATATAAATTGGTCACGTGGGCATCCATGTAGGCGAAGCCTGGGATTCCCTTGAATCTAACTGATTGGGAGTGTCTCGTCTTCGTATAGTTCCCTCTGCTTCAGCTCGTGCTGAGGCGAAACGTTCACCTGGCTTCCTCCCGCCTCTGCCACAGGGAAGCTAGGGCCCCACTGCAAATCTTTCAGATATGCTGTCACAAGGGGCGTAGCTAGAATTCAACCTCTAGTGAAGGATCCGGATGTGCCGACCGTCTAAACTCGCTCCCAACTGTGCGTCGTTATTAGGAGGTGCGAGGACATGCAGGCCTATGACACGCGCTTAGAAGGACATCGACTTGGAATTAAGGCCTTGGAAATCACCCTCGTGCTGGATACGACCGGGTTGTGCTGCTTACAGGCCATCGCAACTACGCCATCCGCCACCCCATGATGTAGGAATAGGATGGCGCAGAGGAGCCATGTTTGCGGAAGGGACAAGCAGCCTTCGAGGTGGCGCCTGTTTTGTGTTCATTGCAACTTTACACTGAAATCGTCCAATTACGCCGGTCCCTCGATAATTCTGAATCGCATTTGTTTCCTACTGACATGAAATAAACTACGCGATGCTACAATGCCGCCAATACTGAATGCGCCTTTCTAGCGCGCTTCCACAGTAGTTTACATCATGGAACACATTGCTACGCGTTGCGGATACCAAACAGCCACGCGTTGCAAGAATATTTCCCATGACTTTCGATGTTTTGAGCAACCAAAAACAAATTGATAAACCTGCACGTCATTGTAGCATGCTAGGCGGCGTGTGAAGTACGCTTGGAATGCCTTGGTTTAGCCACGCACTTTATTTTGAAAACTAGGCAAGTAGATCTCACTTCATGGTTCAACTCATCCTGATAATGAAAGCTGCACAACTGACGTGGCAATTCAAATGTTTGTGCAATTTAGTACGTCAACATTTATTTTAGTGATGTGGCTAGCGTGCTGCTTTAAAATCACTCACTTAGCAATTGTGTTTAAAGCGCTACAACACGAAGCGCCATACTGGAAGAGACAAACCAGTCTTAAAATTGCATATTTTATCCCCCTAGTGTTGGTAAGTGCAGAACTGAAGGGACCCCCTTCTTTTGCTTATGAACGCTTGAGTTTGAGTTCTCAGTACATTTTGACTTTGAGTACATTTTGAGTTTGAGTACATATTGAGTTTTGAGTACATTTTGAGTTCTGAGTACATATGAGTTTGAGTCCATTTTGAGTTTGAGTACATATAAGTAGCCTAGCAGGCAGCTATGGTTGGTTGTTAAGTTTTATGCGTCGCTGTTAGCTCGGAATTAAGGTTACCTGCGGGTACGGCACCATTCGCGATCCGCATGATCGGTTGGGATGGAGGGGGTGTCTGATTCTTGTTGAATTTTAGTGTCTTGTTGAATTTTCAAGTCTCTAAGCACTTACTGTATACCAAGTTTTCGCGGCTGGGCGCGTGAGTGATAATTGACTGGTGAGATAATAAAAAAGGGTTGTCTTAACTTTTCGTCCTGATGGATCCACAGATCCACTAAGAGGGTGGGAAAGGGTGGTGAGAAAGCACACTGCGGCGCTTGCTTGCTGGTTGTTCACCTGCTACTGTTAACGGCTTGATATACTAGGGCTAACAAAGGAAGAGGCGAGAGCCGGGGGGAAAGGGGGGGGGGCTGTCCCTTCTGCTGTTTGAAATGAATTAGCTGAACTGACTGGGCAACGCCCCTTTAGACAGAATAATGACCGCATTAGATTGGGTGAAAAGTCAAACTGATGACGCTGAGGCCTGTAAGATATCAAATGAAAGGTCCGGATTAACGGAATCATGCGGGATAAATAAAAAAATGCTTCCCGAATGTAGTCGTCAGGCAGTCAAAATGAGTCATAGATTGGGTTAAAATTCAAAATGACGCTGCAAGGACATGTGGGGAATCAAATTCAAGGTCTCGATGTAGGGAATCATTTGGGTCAAAAATGAGTTATGGTTATAACCTGACGTAGTCATGGTTAGTCATATTTTTGGGTAAAATTCTAGTTCATGACGCGAGGGCGTGTGGCGTATCAAAGTAATGGTCTCGATGAGGGTAATCGTGTGCTTGCTGATTATTATCATAAATTAGGTTAAAATTCACAATGAAGCCACTGGGTGTGCGGGGCATCAAATTGAAGGTTCCGATGAGGGAAATCACGTGGGAAAAAATGAGGTATGGCTATATTATGAGATAGTCATGGCTAGTCATTGATTGGTTTAACATTCAAATTGATTCCGCTAGGATGTGATGGGCATCAAATTAATTGTCTTGATGAGCGGAATCACGTGGGAGAAATACAAAAATGCTTCCTCGTTATAACCGTGAGATAGTCATGGCGAGTCTTATATTGGGTTGAAATTCGAAGTGACCCCGCCAGGGCGTTTAGGGTATCAAATTTACGGTCTTGACGAGGGGAATCACGTGGTACAAATAAAAAAGGCTTCGTGGTTTTGATCATGAGATAGTCATTATGAGTCATAGATTGGGTTAAATTCAAGGTGAGCCCGCTAAAGCATGTGTGTTGTCAAATTGAAGGTTTCAATTAGGGGAATCACGTCGGCCATTTAACTAATGCGTCCTGCTTACAGTCATGAGAGTCATGGTTAGTTTGACTGGCATGAATTCCATATGATCCTGCTAGGGTGTGTAGGGTATCAAATTAAAGGTCTCGTCGAGGGGGATCACGTGGGGAAATATAAAAATACTTTCTGGTTCTAGTTATGAGGATATAGCAAAAGGTATTGCAGGGTCGGGTTTAACCAGAATTCCTTGCCAACCCGTAAGGCAGTTGTGCTATATACATGGGGAGGCTTGTCCAGAGATGTCCATCAATGCGGTATATAGTAATACAAATATTGGCGTCTAATTCCTGAATCATCGAGGCAGGATGGCATGGGGTAAAAACAAAAGCCACGCCAAGCTCTCGAACCTAAATCACCAGACTCAAAAGCTCTCTGCTAATAACTGCCATTCAAACGTTACTTCCTCCATTTCCCCGTGTCCCAACAAACAAGTAAATCCTTCGACACATATGGTGTCGTGGAAATTGTGGATGACCATAGGTAACAGGGGGCATCTGAGCTTATGAGAAAGGCGAATTTCACATTTGTTTATGAATAAGCCTTCTGTGTCTGTAATGAATAAGTGTCTGTAATTTCCTTCCCACAGTGTACCAACGTGCACTCGAATCCAGAATTGGCCAATTACATGTGAGACTTTACCTCCTTGCTACAGTGTAGGAGATAGAGAGACAACAGAGCCACCAAGACATAAACAGACATTGGGACAGAAGGAAAACACTTCAGAAAAATAAGCAAGCGCAGTTTGTGTGTGCGCTCTAACTGATTTTATTGCAATAAGAAATCAGCGCTAGATATCAAAACTACCTCATGAGTTCTCCAACAACTACATGTCGAACGCAATGAAAGAACAGATGACTGACGCAACACACACACACACACACACACACACACACACACACACACACACACACACACACACACACACGCGCACGCACGCACGCACGCACGCGCGCACACACACACACACACACGCAGAAACGCACGCGCGCACGCACTCGCACTCGCACTCGCACACGCACACACACACACACACACACACCACACACACACACACACACCACACACACACACACACACACACCACACACACACACACACACACACACACTGTTGGGATTGGACAGGGCCATCCGAGCTCAGTCACCACTGTTGCGACGTATTGTTGCTAGTGCCCTATCGGCGCAGAGCAGAGAAGAGGTATGATGTAGCCGAGCCGACGGTGATTTGAAGCTGCATGTATATACAACTTATATACAGGTAGCATGGCTCGAACAAAGGCGATAGCACTTCTCAACTCAGTGCCTCAGATCAGATGCCGCTGCGCTACCGCTGCTTTTGGTCTGGTTTTATACCTCTGGGTTTTGTTGTAGCCGCCTGCAATCTGAATCGTTGCACTAAGGAGTATCACTGGCCACAGTTTGAATCCGGTGAATGGAGGCTAAGCGATTGCGTGAGCTGAGCCACACCGACAAGGTAACAACAAGCTGTTGTTACAACGCAGTGAAAAGAATGCTACGCATTAAAAAAGCAAAGCCATATCCATGAACACCTCGCCCTTCAGAGATTCGCGGGTACAGTTCGCTTTGACATAAGGCATTTTAAATGCAGAGCATTTCAGTAACTCACGATGTCACCCGCGTTGACGTCCGTAGTCGTAGTCCGCACCCCTCCCCCTACACTATATAAAAAAATACTATCCGGCACCTGGTTTCGATCCCTCGACCCTGCGGGCGGAACGCAATGTACATGGTGCTCTACCCACTGCGCCATAAAGCCGACACAGAATGTGAGGCTACGAACGCGCCTTATATCCTTGACTCATTCAAACTACGTCAAGAAGCTGCTGATACAACGCATTCACTACCACCAACCCCCAAACACTAAACGTTAACGCAATACACCCACCCCCTATGCGACGCATTTACTCTAGTCCCCCTCACGGAGAGATGGGCCCAATTGTTTTTATGATGCTGAGCAATAATGCACAAAACCGTAACCCTAAACAGCTTCGACGTAAATGAATGAAGCAGTGAGCGCACGTCCCCTCGCCCAATCTTGCTTGTTTCGACCCAGGCACCCAACACACCATCGAGTCTCGGACCGCCTCTGCCATAAACACGAACACGGAGCCTACATCAAGAGTTTGATATCCAATATATACGTACAATCGCTAATCATCATGGGCAGCAGGTATAGCTGTATTAAATCTGCAACGAAAATTGTTTCCGACCTCACAGGAGCTACGGTGTCATGTCATGCCGAATGCAAGAGTTTGAGCTGACGAATTCGCAACCGTAATATTTTTACCACGCATGAATTTGAAAACACTGAATGCTAATGAAATCAGAGTCCATCTGAGCCCGAGTAAATTCCTAGCACGAGAGAGTAGTGAGGCCATTTCAGTTTTGAATTCATTTTGAGTTCTCAGCCCATTTTGAGTTCTGAGTTCATTTTGAGTTCTCAACCCATTTTGAGTTCTGAGTACATTTTGAGTTTTGAATACATTTTCAGTTTGAGAACATTTTGAGTTCTGAGTACATTTTGAGTTTTGAGTACATTTTGAGTTTTGAGTTCATTTTGAGTGAGTACATTTTGAGTTTGAGCACATTCTGAGTTTTCAGTACATTTTGAGTTTTGAGCCCATTTTGAGTTTGAGTACATTTTGAGTTTTGAGCCCATGTTCAGTTTGAGTACATTTTGAGTTTTGAGTACATTTTGAGTTTTGAGTCGGAGCAAGTTCTGAGTTTTGCGCTCAATGTGAGTTTGAGTTTGAGTGAGCACAGATGTGCGGCTTAGCATTCAGTCTGAGTTTGAGTGAGTGGTGATTCTAAAAAAAATTGTGAGTTAGTTCGAGTGAGCCGCGCCAACTTTGCTGAGGTATGCGGGCAACAATCTAGCTGCGCACTGTGCTAAGTGCCAGCAATGCAAGATATCCCCACCAGCTATTGACCGCACCGTCATCCTGAAGCGGCATCGCGAGCAATGCACGAGGGAGATTCACGAGGCTTTCGTCATCCACACATTGGGAGATAGGTGCGTGAGCACACCTCTATCGAGTTGTACGACAGGGAGATAAGATACCTAGGATCATGATCAACGCATTACACGTGGCTGCTTTCATTTCCACAATCACCTTCCTTTTTTGTCTGTTTGTGCTATGGATTTTCTTGTCTCCTCCTTGTTTTTGATTCTAGTATATATTCATTGTTCTTCTAAATAAACCTCAGTTGGCAGTTCAGCGCAGTTTGTCTTTAATCAATGTCGTATAGTTTTCCGCGCTGTTTTTTCTAAGTGGCATCATGCTCCAACTAGCCCGTCTCAGTTCACTTGTGCACTTCAGTTTCCGCTTTTCCAAATGATCATGAAACTGGCACTTCCTGCTTTCGCGTTTGTAAGAAAACCTGTTTATCATATCACCCTATAAAATTTTAGGGGCCATTGTGCTATAGTCAAAACTATAACTAACGACAGCTTAAAAACACAAGCGCAAATTCCTACGGTGCAACGTATAATTTAGTCCTGATGCCTGTGTCGGCACGCATCTACTGCTTATAAGCTTCTATGTCATGATGCCGAGCTTGTGTCATAATATGTCTATTTGTTCAAGGGTTCATGTCAAGGTTAACGCAAAGGCTATATAACAACTGGCAAAAGATTTTTGTAATCAGCAAGGGGGCTGGTCGGCCAGTCTAACAGGAGACGTGAAACCCACTGGGAAGTGGTGACACTTGCACAAGTCTCTCCAACAAAAGTGACGTAACCTAGGATAACTCCGAGGAAAGATCGCGGCATCGGAAACGATGACGTGTTTTCCTGTTAAATTGTCCCCGCCGATGCCCGGATAGTACAATGGGACAGCACCCCGTAAAGAAATCGTGGATGCAGTGCCCGAAAAGAGGGGACAACCAGCAAGCACTTCGCGCAAGCTGTAGATTATGGGTGAGCACCGCGGCCAGGATCACTGTATTCAAGGGGAAAACATATGTTCGGTAATTAGTGAAAGACCGCTCTATGGCCACGTACTTGGTCATACACTGTGGCATGAACATATATTTTGACATTTCTCAAATATTTATTACACGCGTGTTTGTTAGGAGCCATCGATAAGATTTTATACCCATTTGTCAGTCTCTTATGAGACAATTCGAATTCGCTGCTTGAATATTCATCTTTACTCTGTAACAACGATTGTTAGACATCTTGAGGGAAAGAATGCTCTGTGTCGTGCTTTCTTTTTCCAGGAGACGTCCGAATACGGACGTCCCACAGAAATACAGACCAAGCTTTGCGAAAACAGCGTAGGTAGCCCATTTACAACATAAAGGAGTTGCTGTTTTTTAAAGTGAAACTTTGTAATACATTTTAACAGATTCTACTAAGAAAATAGTTGCTTCAGGAAGTGGTTTGACACAAATAATAAAAGCACATGACAGTTACACTGATGCGTAAGATAAGAAGGCCCCCTTAGCGTTGACTAACAGGACATATTGGCAGCATCTTGTACTTCTGCCTAAGTGACCTGAATTTATTAGGCCAGAAAAGTCCCCTCGGGACCAACCTTCAGTTGCTACTAAAGAAACTCATCTTTGCGTCAAACAATAGGTACTCAGTACGCTGCACAACTGCAGATGCTTTTACTATACCCTTATAATCACCTTCATCTAACCTCAACAGTATCTCTCGATGTAGCTAACCTCAAGTAACACTAACATGCTAAAACTATAAACCTGCCGTTGCTTCGCTCGCCTAAAATAATGTTTTTATTACTTTTTGGACTCCGCTTCCTGTGAAGACGTCTCAATGTTCAGCCATGACAAATTTGCTACCGCAGTCACCGAAGTTAGTTATGCGGGTGCGTGCGCATTCTGTCGTGGACCATAGGAATTCATAGCACGTGTCTGTGTAAAAGCCATCAAGCCCACCCTCTAGGACGCTATCACCCTCCTAGTAAATCTTTCCCTTTTGGACATTGAACAACTAAGTGGTTGCCACATTCCTGAGGACACACGCAATGTTGTCTATCTTTTGCTGACGTGCAATCCGTGAAACCAAGACATGGAATATGAAAAAAGGAAATATAATGGTTGATTCTGCCGAAAAGAGAATATTCGGAGGTGTGTTTCGTGCAGGATGGCCATGACCGGAAGGCAAAGCGCAGAGGTCAGCAAATCCTGTAAGAAAGGCTGTTGTCGTCCGGAGAGAGGCAGCGAATGTTCATCCTAATATGTGTATTGTGCGACGCTCAGTACCGTTTCTATTGCTGCATTGTACACGTTCAGTGCCTCGTGGTAAAGGGCGAAAAAAATGCTTGTATATCATTCGCCCGTGAGAAGACAATATAGTAGAAGACTGATAAAACAAAAATCGAAAAATATCGAAAAATAAATAAAATGGAAACAGTTACGTATTTAATATTTTCTGAACAACAAAATAGCACAAAACAATCTCAAATTGGTATGATGCCTCTCATGGACATTTAAAATCCATCAACGTTGCAAAGTAGACATTGTTCACGTCACCTGAAGTCCGCATTGCTTTCATTAGCTATCCTTTATTATTCAGCGCGTTCTTACGAGGCACCCCCCCCCCCCCGTAGGATAGGGAACAAAACAATACCACTGAACGACATTCCAACGTTTTTACTAGACACTTTTCAAAGGCACCCTTCACAGGTTGTAAACGGAGACCTCTATTTCTGGGCTTCTGGGGGCAATGCACGTCAATTGTGCATCGATGCGCCATGGCGCACGAGTGGCCGAGTACATCTGGGATACAGAAAATTATTTGCTAGTTCAGATGATAAGGGGTTCAATTAGGTCCATTGGGTTTTTATGTGGCGTCATAATTTCACGGGCATTTTGTCGTTGCATTACAACAAAGTGTAACTTCGAGTTCCACGTTCCAGATTTGTGGCCCAAACATTGCTCAGATGGCGAGCGGGAATGTTTCATTAGTTGTGATTTCATTTCAGGTAGAAATAGTAGCCCCAAACGATCTGTCGTTGACACTATAGACTAGTGCCTGCCAATGAGTGCAATATACACATACGGGGGAGATTGTGAATTCTATTGAGGAAGGAGAAGGCCTCCTTTGTAGATTCTTATGTCCCCAAGCGACCGTAGTAAGGCATGCATTATGGGACCACAGAATGACCACAGCGTTAGCCAATCTAAGAACATTGGTGGCAAGCAAATAGTTTACAAGCGGCAACCAATGTGTAGCGTTTCTTTTGTGATTAACGCCGAAATGGACAAAGGAAATGCCTAACTACGGGACTAGGAGTGCCCGCCCGTCTCCGCTTCGTTACATGGGTGTGATGCCCTTTCAAAGCAATAAAATCATTGCGCAGACAAGGAGCAGTTTCGTTGCAATAAAAAATTGCCTAAACGGATCAACACTCATTGTACTTATACCACCCTGTCCAGCCATATCCGTACCCACTAAGAGATTGGAACGACCAACTGACTGGCGATTAATTTACCAGTGGCCTTCCTAAGCTGCAGGGCCTAGAGATTTATTTTATTCGTAAATTGTAAGATGACGTAGAGTAGTACAAAGGCTTTATAGGCGAGTAAAAATCGCAGAATTTTGCATTAACAAATATCCAATTATCTCACAGGACCCTCAGGATATTGCAGTCGTTTTTACGGACAAGTGGAACCAAAGTAAGAAGCTAAAAAGAATTCAAAGAACTTAAAAAGAAGTTAAAAAGAACAAATGCTTTTAGGGACAATGTGGACCTGTGGAAAAATAGCGTGTTTTTAAATTCCTCACGGCGTAGTGGGAACGTAGATATAGTGAATGGCTTTTGTCATAAGTAAATATTAGCAAGGCAAAAATTTGCTACTGTTATAAATATTTAACACAGAAATGTCCTGAAGCAAATGTGGTTGACGCCGCCTAACAACTCATTCAAGAGTGTGAATGAGATTCATTACAATTGAGTCCTAGCGGTGACGAAAAGCATACCAGGTTATATCAACACACAGTCAAATCGCAGCGCTGAGGGACTTGGGAGTGCATTTCCAATAATGCATGGAAACTCTGAATGGCTGGATTTGTTTAAAAGCTACCTACTCGAAGGGTAAGCAGGGCTGAATTGTTTTATATGAAATCGCTAGACATCCCACAGGCTCAATCTGGTATCGAGAACGTTGTTGCTTGTATAGGTGACCCATATCAGTTCCTGAAAATGGTTTTGCACGGTTCCCTCTCGGAAATCCACAACAAGGCGGCGAATCTGGATAGGAGTAGATTACATGGTATTAAGGAAGCATCGTTATGTGTTCCGCACATTGACAAGTCCAAAGGATTTTGCACATAACCGGTTGTTCCTTAATGCGTGCAATATGGGGAAAAGGTGGCCTGCAGACGCAGGAGGCCTCACACTAACAGTTGACCACGACCAACTTTACTTAAGTATAGTTGGTCGTGCAGTTCACATACCCGTTCTGTGAGCAGATCTTTCAAGTGGACGTCTCACGGCATGATGCGAACTGCGCACTTCGTCTTACGTGGCCGAGTGGTTTAGGAAGGAGTTTTACACAGACAGTAGTTGTCTACTACAAGGGACTGCACCAAGTTTGTCTCCTGCAGTAAAACTGTACTGCTAAGTCTTATTCAGCTTACTAGCTAAAAAGTCTGCTCAATCGGAAATTACAAACAAACGTACTTTTTTGTGCATTCTTGCATTTCCCCCAGCATCGCGAGTCATTCTTTTTCACATATTATCTTACGCGGCTATTTGTATTCCTATCACACAGAAAGTGCAGTGCACAAAATGATATATTCTGCCTCTCAAGACGGCGCGGACAACATTTTTGTCTAAACAACGAAGAGGAGTACAAGGTTCCCTTATGGTTTATCCCGAAAAGTATCCCTTCTTGTATTAGTGAAGCCGCATCGTAGATATAAAATGGAGATTGTTGCTCTATAAATGTTTTTTCTGAAATATATAGACTTCAACATTCCGGAAATTTTCTAGCAGTTTGCCGCTTTTCAGGCCTGCTTTGCTAACAAAGCTGCAACAATTTAAGTTCGTATTAGTGTTTATAGTTGTAGGGGTAGAGGGCAGGCCATATCAAAAGTAAGAGAAAGTTGAAAAGTTAGCATTACTGCGCGCTCCGTAAATTACTTTCTCAATGGACATGCTGTATCGATTCCTCCCAAGCAATCTTTTATTACGCAAAAGAACTTGCGAGCGTTCCAAAATGACGACCTATGTTAGAACACAACCTTTATAGCGAAAGCAAGAAATAGTTCATTTGGCAGAAAAGCCGCTGTTCGTCATGTCTACCATCGGAAAGTAAAAATAAATGGCCGATTTTGTAAAGCGACTTAAAGTGAAGTCATGCAGTTCAAGTGAGAGTTAGACAATTTAAGTCTGGTTTGAAATACTACCCAAGGCGTTTAGGTTACGAGTCGAGCACGCATACCTGACACCAGTGACCCTCCCCCTCCTGGCTTCAATTCTCCAGGGGTAGACGTAGTATATGAGTTTGTGACCCGTCATTTAAGACACGCGTGCTACAAGGGCAGGATGTTTATTCCGAATCCAGCAATTATTCTGAATCCAGCAACTACGGCGCTCCTCACCGGCCTGTGTAGCGTAGGCGCGTTAAACATTTCAATCAATCAATCAATCAATCAATCAATCAATCAATCAATCAATCAATCAATCAATCAATCAATCAATCAATCAATCAATCAATGAATCGATAATAAAAAAATAAAAAAATAAGTAAATCAGCTTGACGTAAAATTACTTTGGCGTTGCTTGTACCATAGTGAAATTCATCATCACAGTAGTTAGAGAATTGTTCTTAAAAAAGCATCACAACACCCCCACTAAAAGTTGATTGGTACACGACAATTAAGGTCACCACGTGGCTTTTCACATAAAGCCCATTTGGCTATCACGTCAGCATACTAAACCATAGTTCTTGGTTACCCACGCAAGGCGATTGGCCATTGATCGTGGCAACTTAAGGTAAGTTCAAGCACTATTAATCCAGTTCGTAGTTCCTGCGACGTCAACAAACCCAGGCGAAAGCGGACGCTGCGGGGTTTTGTTGGAAATTATTATTTTGTGTTCGGCTGCAGCAAATGAGCTGTCTGCCGCAAAATTATTTGGGAACTGTGCCGACACTAGCAAGGAGGTAATGTCGCCATTGAGCATGTGAGTCAGTGTACACTCGAAATACCGGTGACCCGGGGTGGCCTTTCTGGTGCTGTATTTTCGTTTCCAGCTGCGGATGGCACGCGTACGGGCCTCATAATCCCAGAAAAAACACTTCATACCTAACTAAAATATGGCAAGGTACACAACATCTAGGAATGCCAACACTCATGAGAGGGAAATCTTTAGCAAAAAAAACCAACTACGCCTCTGATGAACCGAGAACGATGGTGGAACGCGACGCTTTCGAAAATCCACTTCAACACCAAACGGACAAACGAAGAATCGAGCACCTGTTCCTTATCGGGACGGCTTACTGCGCTGCAGTTGTTCTCTCTAGTGCTCTGCTGGTAGAGGCATTCCATGGCTTTTGCTATCGTTCACCATTTTCGTTGTTAGACGGTGAGGTGCGTTTTCTGTCTAACTTTACCCGTCCATGCACCCCTCTTATTATTCTAACTGCTTCGGCCATGTCGGAATGCCGCAATGGCATATACGTCGGCTTCATAACGGGAGAGACCTAGGTTGGACCCCGAGCACGAGAGGCATCTTAATTTTTCTTCACTTCACCCACGAAAGCCAGCATCATCAAAGAATTTAGGTTTCTTGCAGTGTGCTTTGGGTGGGCTACAGACATAAGTGAGACGCTGAAAGCATCGCTTTAATCAGAAAACCACGTAATATTTATCTGCCTCTCCCACATATCCATGCGCGGATGCAGTCATTATAACAGTTCTTCTTCTGTTTTCTCCGTCTCTCTGTGATATTTACCCTGCAATCGCAGAGAGTCGCAAGAGGCTGCAAAATACCATGCCACTGAGTTTACTCGGCCCGCTCAAGGTCATATATGATAAGTGATAGATAATAAGGTCTATGCTAACACAAGATGTGATAGCTAGTAAGATCGATGCTAACACGGCACTAACCCCTCATGTAGTATATAAATTGACCCACGGAGCCAGCTCACACGTACAACGCTGCCCGTAATGGGACGAGACGTGCATACCTAGCCTATCTTATTTGATATGGCACTCTCCACACTGTACGGCTTGTTTCGAGCCACTATTGGACCTCGGTTCCTCAACCGCAGAAAAGAAGCGCATTTGCAATGAGTTCGAGGGGACCACTCCGCTCTAGGGAAAATGAGTGAATATTCACTTACTAGTTGTCTCTACTAGTTTGTGGGATAACCTGGAACGACTCTCGTGATAAACGAAGCACATATCTTCCCACGAAATCATCAGACTATATCTTCACGGAACCATAGACTTAGAAATGCTATCCCCCATTTCAATGCACTGAACATTACCAGTGATATCTTTTCGATTATGCCCTCCCTCAATTTATGTCCCTCCACTTCCCCACCACGGAATTCATGCCCCCTCTTGCAATAAAGCTATTCTTCCCCTTCCCTGCATCGCACTCCTACCCCGCCAATTCATTTTCTTTCTAGAGCGTCCGACCTGAGACGCTTTGCATTGGATTCTTTTTCTTCCTGTCTCCTTTGGCTTCTTCCATAGACTTTTTCAGACTTCACTCTCCTTTCTCCCTTTGTCTGTGTTTCTCCCAATTGCTCTACCTTTTCCATTAGCACCACACCTCTTCCCAATTCGCTCTCCTTTTTCTGATACCATCTTTATTGCCAAATCTCCTTTTCTTTCCCATCCCTCTTTATCCACGTTCTTCTCATTATCCTGAACTTCAGTACCAGTCATCCCCTCGTTTTACCTTTACCTTGGTATTACTTCCCTCCCCGTAGCCGTCCCGAAATACACTTTTTCTTTTCTCTCTCCCTTGCATCTTACCCTCACTCTCTGCACCTTTCCTTTCCTTCCTTTCCTCTTTTCGCATCCCCCCCCCACACATTCATGTTTCCATCTCCAATCCCTTACCCTAAATGGCAAGTAGATCTGTAGCCCTATCTCTCTTTGTCTCTCTCTCTCTCTCTGTCTGCCCAATGCGATACAGAGAAGCACACAGACACACCAACATACAAACAGACAGATAGACAGACAGATCAATCAACATTTATGCATTTAGGTAGCCAAAATAGCACTATCGTCTTTAACTTAAAAACCTTGGTTCACGTAAGCAGCAACAATGGCGCTTAGGCACACTGCAAAGGGGAGTAGGTTTACGTTGGCGCTGCTGACCTTTAAAAAGACTGCTTTGTGATAGCCCGGCAGGAACCGCTAAATAACAACGCGATACAATGTGAAGCCTCATTGCACCGATTCTGTGAGCACTAAGTAATTCAGCATACTCGTATCACGGCGTTTCTCAATGTCCTCTTTGTACTCGTTGCGTTACACTTTGATTGCACGTGTCGTACAGGGAATGACACGAGCCATCAATCTCGCTAAGCTCGTGATGTTGTGGACGCTCTCCGTAGTTAGTATAATTTGGCTTCACATGTACGTGAACAGCGCATATAGAAAGAGTCTTTAATCAGTCATTTAAAGACAGAATACCACATGCCTCATTCTTTTTTCCCGTTCCCATGTTGCCTGCTACAAAACACACGTCATCGTATCGAATGGTGAGAGCCCTTCAAACACAGGAAGGCAAAAGCCGTAGAAAGAACGAATTTTACACCTCGAGGTGCACAATTTTAGAGGATAGATTTTATACAAAAGAATGATGTCACAGCCCAGCAACACGTGTTCAATTCGACCATTCGCGCTTTAGAACCCTGGATGTAATTTAAAGGACTTCAAGGCGAATTGGGTAGGGAACTGCTTTACGGAAACTATACAGTAAAAATAAATACATCAATGCACCAATTACAACTAGCCACGTGAGTAACACTTTGCAGCCTGCGATGTTTTTCGTGAATTCCTAAAATAATTGATTTCCATCTAGTTCGTATGGGTCAAATGCCCTGCACCCTGGTCAAGTAAAGGTATATATCTGTCCTGGCTATGATTTTTTCAGTTCGCTCAGACGCGCAGAATATTACCAACACCATCCTCTATGCTGCCAACATGCCTGAAAAGCGACAAAACTAATATGGACATTGAATTGAGGTTATTTACAATATCTTCTCAATATTGAAATTCGGATCGTTATAAAAATAGCTTTTGGGTACAGCATCCCGATTTTTTTTGCGAAAACATTATTCAAAAGTGTGCTCTGCCCTTAAAGGGACACCTAAGCATCCTGGAAGAGTGTAGGCCAATGGGCCGTCATACAGTGCGTTCAGTCACCCTATATTGCCACCAAAATTTCTCAAGGAATGTGTTTGTGCTTAATAGAGAATAGTAATTTAAACTACACGTTACATTATAGCAGCAGAATGAATGCTTACACATTATCCCATAATTTACAATTTGGAGTTTTGCTGCGTGCGTTATCCGATGCCTCGGTAATATTCTAGTTTTTTATTTCTAATTTGACGCGTTTCGTGTGTTCCTCCTTAGGACGACACCTTTCAAAAGAAAGTTGTAAATAACGTCATACATTTTTTTAAATATAGCCTGCTCGTCTTAGCTGTTATTTTATGTTACGTATCGTCTTCACCGCCCAACAATTTCTACACTTGAGACTATCAGGAGAAACCTGTGGTATATTCATTATTTTAGCGTGATAGAAGTACGTTAGCTGTACTGGTTGAAACGTGTATATTTGTCCAATATAGTTTACAATACAGAGTTTGTAATGGCTCCTAGCTCTGGAATTGTAATTCTTAGGCGAAGTCATAAAAAAGTCATATCTGTCCCCTAACAGAGCCGTTAGTGCAATCCCAAAGCAGGTTTTAGCCAGAATCCACAGATATTGGATTGCTTAAAATTGCCATTAGGGTAATACATTTCTATTTATATAGCCAAGACATCGAAGGTAACCGAAGTATGAAATTAAAGTCGTCTGCCGTAAGGATACTCGAAGTGTACTTAAATAGATGAGACTGTCACCCGTTTCCTTAAATTAGGGTGGCAATTTCTGGCGTCAGAAATTGTCACCCGTTTCCTTAAATTAGGGTGCACTGTCAGAAGATATGGGGAGTCGACTCAAGAGAGCCAACAAACCCAACCGAATCTACAGGGCACAGGTGACAAAGGGGGTGGCCGTCTGATGTGCGGCTTTCGCCGACCAGAGCGGCAAGAATGAGCAAGAGCCCTGAACGAAAAACAGCACAGAGACCTATATTTGGACAGGCAAGTTACAAACACCAGCACGAGGTAACGGATCGATGATTACAGGCAACTTAGATGGAATTCAAATACAAGAAACAGTCCAATTAGACAAAATGATACAAACAGGAGCGTTAACAAATGAAGATTACGAATCGGAGCAGTTAACTAAAAGAAAAAAACGAACAGTTCGATGCATATGAGAGACAGAGTCCCAGCATATTCACCGACCGGGCCGGACGATGCACCGCTGTCGGAGGCGAGTCGGCTACCTGGGAAGCGTGGCTTCGCTGTAGGCCAGGCCGTCCGAGACGATCACGGTCATTCGAGGCCCGGGAGCACGTTGGAGTCCTCCAGGGCGCGGGTCGCCGATGGTGTGATGTACAAACTGGCAGGTGCCGTTGTCAATCACGACGTCCAAACGTAGCTGGTTTGCTTAGGCGCGGCTCTCCTTTTATAACCGCCGGGCGCGGGAAGGGAGAGCACAACACACAACGCGCCCGCCGCCGTCAGCGAAATAACTTCCCTCTTCTCCATTCTAGAATGATCCGACGCTACGTTAGCACTGGCAAGGCCACGCGCACCTCCTCGAAAGTACTGGAAGCTTCGACGAAACCGGAGCGGCGGAGGTTTTATTTTGTTGTTTTCTGGCCGGCGAGGCCGGCGTGAGATCGCGTTACCGCCTCTTCGTTCGAGAAA
Source organism: Haemaphysalis longicornis (assembly GCA_013339765.2). Taxonomy (NCBI): domain Eukaryota; kingdom Metazoa; phylum Arthropoda; class Arachnida; order Ixodida; family Ixodidae; genus Haemaphysalis; species Haemaphysalis longicornis. The sequence continues at coordinate 21,963 of JABSTR010000240.1, forward strand.
GTTCCAGCCTTGTCTCGGGCGAATAGAACCGAACTGGATGAATCGGACGACTGAAGAAGAGTTAGGCGCTGTACAATAAAATGAAAAATTTATACGATACTTTTAGACGTCGTACGCTCGAGTTTGTGACACAGCCCCCCAGTTTCAGAATATTATGCAATAATATTCCCAAAACTCACAAAGTCGTGCGTACGCGTCGTTCACAGTAAGTGAACAAAAGAGGCTGTGCCTACTAACACAAAATCAAGTACAGCCCAATGTTCTTCATAAGAATAATGACAGGTACAGAATTCTAGTACAACGGTACAGGTACAGAACAGCGGTTTGGCGCAGATTTCTCAACAAATACACATCCTAGGGACAACTCATAAGTTTGAGAACAATAAAGTTCTAGCATTCGAATTAAGCCAGTGCCCATAATAAATGTCTGGCAGTAGTCATTACAAGTGCGAAACTCATGAAAATACAGCGTGCGCTCCAGTGCGAAAGTCTCGTAGTCTCAAATACAATGAGTATACGTCAGTACTCAGAAATACATACAATGCACTTTTACAATGAACTCATAAGAACTATAAGTAATATGCTGTTTACAAACGATAACATGCAACCGCAAAGTTCAGAAATGTCACCACTAGTAACGCCAACAATACACGGCAAATGTACTGTATAACAGCGAAAGTAACGTTTACGTAGAACGCAACTAGTACGTGAATATACCCTGTACAGCCAGAGTGACAAAATAAGTACAAGTTTCGCGTGCAGTACGACAGAGAAACAATGAAAAATGTTCAGGTATACAGTAGTCGACGTGAAAATACAACTCTGTCTTACACAATTCCACTCATATCCCACGTGCATACCTAAATTGGCATTCTTCATGTTTATCCCGTGTCTATCGGGCGCTTGCGCAACTGCGCCTGCGAAATTCTCTTCGGAGAAGGTTCTTTCCAAATGTCGCGCGAATTCGCGACAAACCCTTTCGTGACCGCCGTGATACCGGGCTCGCGAAAATGTTTCACTGCCTGGGCCTTCACCTGGTGAACGACCGAGTGGCTAATAACGGCTTGGCGCTTCTTCCCACCTGTCCGTCGGGACAAATGGCGTAGAGATGTTTTCTCTTACTCTTGAGCCCAAACCTGCCACTCTTTGTTTCGGCAGCTCAGCTGCTTTGCACGAATTTTGGGAGGCCGGTTTTCATTGACTTGCTTTTTACAGGCCCTTCGGCACTCCTTTCTCTTCTAAGCGGCACCAGTCGCAGCGGGCCGCAGATTTGAGAGGCCGGAACTGGTGCTGGCTTCGCTTTTGCCGGTGCTCGCGTTACGACGAGCACGGCTTCGCCTCTCTCCGAAGGCATCGAATCGGGGTTGTTCTTTCGAAACAGCGGGTGGTTTCTCTCCCACCGCTGAAGTCACAGGATCGTCGCCGACGCTTATGTACGGCGCGTTCCCTCCGCGGAGTGCGGCTCCGCTTCGCACGGGGTTTTCAAACTTGACCTTAGAGTCAGTCTCTTTGCTCCTCGAACTGTCAGTTTCGAAAGCGACGCTAGTCTGCCCAGCAAATTCGCAGTCCCGAGCTGGGTCTTCCTTCACAACGAGCGTGCAATTACCCGTGTCTTTCGGAAAGACAACGGTTTCCTCGGGCACTCTCCCCGCAATATCGGGTACCCCTTCGTCTAGAGGGTTCGGCCCCGACGTCGTGATGGCATCCACAACCGGGATGTTATCTCCATCCTCAAGCTCCGCATCACCTGTAGGATCATCGACCTTCCAGTTCCAGGTCGGAAGTGGTGCGCTTTCGCACATATCTGGAGGTATTTCCTCATTGTGGATCGCGGATAAATCCACCTCTTCGCTTCTAGAGATATCCTGGCGTTCCTTTATCGATTCAGAGTTAGCACTTAGGCCACTATACCTTTCTCTCGCATTTTCCTCATCTGATGAGGATTCCGCCTTCAACCGTTGTATCTCGAGTCGCCTTTTTAGAATCTCGAGTTCAGCTTTGAGTGCTTTCTCTTCGCGCTCCGCTTTAACTCGCTCCCTTTCGGCCTCTGCCTGGCGGGCTTTCTCTTCTAGCTCCGCTTTCTCTCGCTCCAACTGAAGTTGTCTCTGAAATTCTTTCTCTCTTTCTCTTTCAGCCCTCTCAGCCTCTTCTCGTGCTGCTGTCTTGCTCTCTCAGCCTCTTTCTCGTGGCTTTTTCTGCCTCTTCTCGCGCTGCCTGCCTTGCTCTCTCAGCCTTCTCGTTTCTTCTTTTCTTTCTGCAGCTACCCACTTTCGTAGTTCGGCCCCTGACAGGCCCAGCTGACAGCCCAACGGCTACGATTTTCTCTAATCCATGATTGCAAATGTATCGCAATCTAGCCACAATACTCTAGCCTCTATCTAGGTATATCTACACAGAGAAAGTTAACAAGAGCACCAACTTCTGAGAGGAGTGCAACCTATGCCAAAAAAAGTTCCAGGCTCTTTCTCCTCCCTACCGCTCAACATCAGACGTCCTGTCGCGGACGCCAGAAATTGTCACCCGTTTCCTTAAATTAGGGTGCACTGTCAGAAGATATGGGGAGTCGACTCAGAGAGCCAACAAACCCCACCGAATCTACAGGGCACAGGTGACAAAGGGGGTGGCCGTCTGATGTGCGGCTTTCGCCGACTCAGAGCGGCAAGAATGAGCAAGAGCCTTGAACGAAAAAAACAGCACAAAGACTTATATTTAGACAGGCAAGTTACAAATACAAGCACGAGGTACAGATCGATAATGACAGACAACTTAGATGGAATTCAAATACAAGAAACAGTCCAATTAGACAAAATGATACAAACAGGAGCGTTAACAAATGAAGATTACGAATCGGAGCAGTTAACTAAAAAGAAACTGAACAGTTCGATGCATATGAGAGACAGAGTCCCGCATATTCACCGACCGGGCCGGACGATGCACCGCTGTCGGAGGGCGATTCGGCTACCTGGGAAGCGTGGCTTCGCTGTAGGCCAGGCCGTCCGAGACGATCACGGTCAATTCGAGGCCCGGGAGCACGTTGGAGTCTTCATGGGCGCGGGTCGCCGATGGTGTGATGTAACAAACTGGCAGGTGCCGTTTGTCAATCACGACGTCCAAACGTAGCTGGCTGCTTAGGCGCGGCTTCTCCTTTGTATAACCTGCGGCGCGGAGAAGGGAGAGCACACACACAACGCGCCCGCCGCCGTCAGCGAATAACTCCCTCTTCTCCATTCTAGAATGATTCGACGCTCTTTAGCACTGGCAAGGCCACGCGCACCTCCTCGAAAGTACTGGGAAGCTTCGACGAAACCGGAGCGGCGAGGTTTTATTTTTGTTGTTTTCTGGCCGGCCAGCCGGCGTAAGATCGTGTTACCTGCCTCTTCGGTCGAGAAACTTCCAGCCTTGTCTCGGGCGAATAGAACCGAGTGTAAGAAGAATTAGGCGCTGTACAATAAAATGAAAAATTTATACGATACTTTTAGACGTCGTACGCTGGAGTTTGTGACAGAGACCTAGGACAGAACTGAAGTTCTCGGGTTAAAATGTTTTATTTTGTATTACCCGCCCCGTAGTTCCCGTAGAATAAATAGCTTGACATTTTCTTCCGCACTAGGGACTGGCGCATGAAATCTGTCTCCGCAAATTTTTCACCTGCACTATAACCAAATTTGGGAGATGAATAAAAACGACTCCAAAGGAACTAAATCTCGGCTGATGTAAGTTTTAGCGCCAGCGTTAATGACCCTGTTGCATAGCAAATCCGGCGGCGTCGAGTCAGTTTACCATGAGCTAAAAATTCCAGTGGCGCCACTTGTGGTACACAGTGAAACCCCTGAGATGGTAACGCGCTGCATGCCCCAACAGATGGCTTGCAAGCAGGGAACTCGTCCCGGTGGGAGCCGGCGCGAGATGCGCTACGCTGTATTTCACTACAGAGATCCTACCATCAAGACCTGGAATACACAGTGCCTGCGCCTGTGTGCGATATCGGCTACGGGCTATGGGTAACAGCCGGGTTGCTGCCTGCTTTGTAGTGGTCAATGCTTGCAGTGGTCAAGCGCTACGTATATGTAGTTTTTAAACGCTTCGTGGAGTGCGGGCGGTTTTTATGCCTACGTGACCTGGTGAAACAGACGTGGCCGACCTTCACCCTTGCGGCTCGACTACTGCAGACTTCGACTAAAGACAGGCGCCGTGGTTGCAAGTCCAAACCCACACTTCAGTATAAGCATGCTGTAAGTTACTCCAACTCACATAGGCTGTGCTCTGGTGCAGGCACCGCTATCAAAATGTGATATATAGACATTGCGCGTTGCTAAGAGAACGCCCTTTTCTAGGATACGTCCTTGCTCGGATATTCGTTCGTAACTTGTTTCTACGCAGCTTGATTAGATTAAAGTAGCTGGTTTAGCTCAGAATAACACCAATCACAACGCTATTTCAGGGACTATTTGTGTCATTCCAACTGTTCAACGAATGCAATCGCAAATTGCGAAGAATTTGGGATTGCAGTGGTGGTGTAGTGCGTGACTACTGCTATAGAAGCTGTGTCAGCGCTCTACGGAGCGACTTCCTGGTTTTTTGTTTTCAGCATGGGCACAGCTTGGAGCGAAAAAACATCAAGGCGCACTTAACATTGCTTGTGTGCTTTGAAGGCGACAGCGTTTTGACACCATTAACAACTTCATTAGTGCTACACCGTATTCACGTCTCTCCACCTTCATTTTCACAGCGAAACCTATTCTACGCTGCATATTTCAAGATCATTCATGCTTCGAAAGTGGCTATCTCCCGCTGGCGCGCAAGTCACGCCTTTATTATTAGCTGCCTTCATTTGGGCGTGTGCTATAGAGATGCGGGTTCCGACTGCGCATGCGCAGTACGCTACGCATGCCTCGACCACGCATTGCCCCGACCATATCTCATTGCGCACGCAACAGCTTGACCTTGAGTGTATGTGTGCCCCTTTCGCGAGATCTCCGCACTGCGAGAAGCCCGCTTTAAAAATGACTGCTGCTCCGGTGGCAGCGACCGTGCCGGTGCTCCCACTCAAGTCGGTCGGGTGTCTATCTCAGTAGGTCATGTCATTTTCATCAAAACGTGCGTAGGGGGCAAGAAATGAACGATCAAGGTCAACCAGGACGGCTCCCCAAGACGATGGCGGTGTACTTAGGTGAGCGTGTCGCGGTGGTGGTTTGGGGCAGTCTAGTGCGGGACGTTTCGAATCATTCGAGAAGGTATTATTGTGGAGTCCTAGCACCACACGTGCGAGCCGAGAGCGTTAAGGAATCCGTTCAATCGTGGGCGGTTTGTCGCTGCGCTTCGCAGATAAGAGGAAGAATGTATTAGAAATGCTTCGTATAATTTGTTGAGTGGTGGCACCCGAGTGAGATGTAGAACCACTAAACCCCAACGTCAGACCAACTGATGTTAATCTTGCGCGTTGCATTTTCGTTTCATGGCATGTTCGGTAAGTATTTGTAGCATGGTGGTATTATGTTTCGGAGCTGAGTATAATGAGTATGGCGAGCACTGCGAGTCGCTTCATAACATTGGTATGCGTTGTTGAGCAAAACAAACACGACGGACATATGGCATCTGTTTATTAAGGAGTGCTTCTTTATTATACGGACTCTTATTATTAGAGCCTCTTTGAGTACCACTAAAGTGTAACAGGTAAAAAGTGAATAAAGGTAAAAGGGTGATTTTGTCATACTGCCCAGATTGTTAAAATCAAAATACGTGCTAATGCATGGGAAAAGAATAGCTTTCTGCCGTCCAGCTACGCCATAGATGGGATAGTTATCTACAAAGGGGCGAATTTGAAATTTGGGTACTTCGCTTTTGTTTCAACTAGCGCCGCTGCAAGCATTAGCGTACGCACGAAAACGCTGTACTAAAACTATCCAAGTGTGCGTCGCACAGAGCCAGTCGAAGGACGTCCCACAATACGCGAACGCCCAGAACATCGAAATAAATCCGTCTATATCGTCGCCCGCATGTGCTCTCGCCGCAGCATATCCACATGACTAGAAAGGGTAAAACGGCGCTTTACCTGCGCTTGACCACTCAACGCTGGCCTACATCTGTGCATGCGTCCAAGTGAACCTTGGAACTAGGCGAGAGTGTATCGGCTGCTTCACCGGTGCTTGATCCGTCAGTCTTGGAATCAATCGCACACCGCCTGGGCTGTCTGTCCGCGCCCGTCGGTAAAGTGAAATGCTGAATCTAATCGTCGAGTAGATATAGCTATACGGCACGCCAAAATAACCTACACAACCAACCTCAACTCGTCCGCGGATAAGTGCAGTGGGAGCTGATTTTTTACACTAAACAATAAAAACAAAGCAAGTCAAAGCAAGCTAATATCATACGAAGAGACAGTGACAAGATGTGTCGAGAACACCGAAAATTCCGAAACGGTTTATGAGCTGAATGGTGCATAACCAGGACTAAAAAGAGACAGGAAACGTTGCTGCCCGAAACGGGGATGATTGATTTCATGTCACGGAAACCTCTATGATCATCATGACGAGGATAATGATTGCTGCATACCCAGTACTAAATTCAACAGATGGGTTTCGTCATTACTAAAATACGACGATGCAGCGGGCGAGATGCCTTGCTGTAAACAGCCTATATGCGCTCAGTCAGCAAAAGGGCTTTTAGAGCGAACGTCTTAACGGTGCCATTCTACGCAAAACTGCCGTTGTTGTTTCTCAAGAACATGGCCGGCTCTGCAGAGTCAAGAATTAAGAAGCACATGTACGATCCAATGAGACTTCACAGCAGCACCCCGATGCGTTAGCAGTGAGCTGTCACCCGACGGCGCCAGCTGTAGACCACAAGTTTTCGTTGATGATGCTATTTTGGTGGCACAAACACACAGAGGGGATGGACAGAAACCGGGAGCTTTGAGAAGCTAATACTTCTGCTTCCCCAATTTCCCGACACTATGAATTGAAAACATACAAGTTGTAGAATGACGCATGGCGCGTGACACCTGAGCGTGATGACATGTGTGTACAACTGGTGCACACCGGCTGCAGTAGAACCTTGGTTACAGGAAGCTGCGTCGTGTGCCTGCCTTCTTGCAGGTGTATTTTGCGCTATCAGACAACAAAGCGAAGCCGAATAAAGAGATGCAAACGTGGTACCGCATAAGAGAAGCCGTTAGCAGTGTCACGTCTTGTGGCACGTCTCGACCAGCTCAGAAGAATGGACACTGGAGAATCGTTGGCACGTTTACCACAGCACACATTTATTATGTACAGCTACAACCCCTAAGCAAAGTAAACACAAAGCAAACAAAGACTTCCACCAAATAAATTCCTAAATACTAATTCCTAACAGCAACCCAGAAAAGCCACCAAACCAAACCAAAAGTCACTACAATGAAGTCCTTAATAATGCAACCAGTCCTAGTTCATCTCTATACAACGTTCATGTTAACAATCTTAACAATAAGGGTCATATAATATCAAGTCCCTAGCGGACGGGCCTACCGCTGTCTCCGGCGCTGACGTGTCGTAACCGTAGCGTGGCCGTGACGCGCTGGTGGTCGTCGTTGTCCGCTGCCGCGGTGCCGGTGGTGGTGGTACCAACGTAGTTGTGCGTGGTAGTCACCCGGTGGACCGCTCTTCAGCTACTCCTCGTGGTAGCCCTCGTAGCAGGAAGCAACCCCTGGCCTCGGGGCCGTCGCCGTGGTAGCAGGTAGCACCGGGAACTCCGGGAACATCACCGCGTGGGGACCACCAAGGCGTTAGCTGACGGTGCGTGCTCGCTGTACGCAGACGTCCGACCATCGCCGCTGGGGCCACCAAAGCGCAGGTTGGTGGTACGACGCGGAAGTAGGAGCCGATGCAACGTCGGTCCACTCCGGCCCAGGCTGACGTGGCTCTGGTCGATGGCGTGGCCTCGTACCCCCGGCTTGTTCCTCGGACTCGTGCCCCCTGACCTTCCTGCTGTGGCGTTCTTCTGATCTCCCCCTCTTTCTCGGCCAGTGCCTCGGGAGTAAATAGCTTTGCCCGGCCGTCGCGGCACTCTTCCATTCGTTCTGCCCGTGTCCGCCGCACGGGTCACAACCACATTGGTTAATTCGCCACGTGCCTCCATCGCGTCACCTCATCATTAGTCCGCTGTCTTCGCGGGAAATTTGCCTTCTCTTCGTCTTCCTCTTCGTCGGCCTTTGGCTCTACTAAGACACGTCATCTTTGCCCCCTTAATCATGACAAGCAGTAATTCATGGCAACATACAAACAAAAGTGAAAAAAGGTGCGCAAAGAGGACGTTGCAGCAACGAAGCTGTCATAAATACCTGTTTTTTCTCCATTAAAAGCCCCCAAGGAGAGCTAGGCGCCGTAAGGTATTTCTTGATACAGTAAAAGCAATGAGAGCGAAATTCACTTGTCTTAGCTGTTGGCCAAAAATACCATTGCAGCAATTGCGCACCCCTCCGTAAAGTTCACCAGTATCCCTTCTAGCCATCATGCACCTGACTTCTAGTGAGACTCTGCGGTACTGCGTGTAGGATTGTCGCTGGCTTCCTGTGTCGAAAACTCTGCTTCCTCGTAGGAACTAAATATGGGTTTTGCAGCGCGATCCTTAATTCTTCAACTATACGCCTTACTGTTAGCTCATTGATCGCCTACCCACGTACTAGCTTGTTACGGTCCCTACTCAAATCTAGCCTAATTTGAGATCTTATCATTCGGTGGTCAGCTTACCTCACTACACCTTACCCTTCCGAGCACTTGCACATCCTGTATAAAGCCAGAGTTATCGCATAATATGAAGTTTATTTCATTTTTATACTCCTCATTCTGTCTGCTCCACGTCAATCTCCGGCCCTTCCATTTGAAGAAGAAGGTGTGCATGATACGTAAATAATTCTGTTCTTCGAACACGACTGGTAGGGCCCCCCTGCTATTTCTACAACCCAGATCACAGTTCCCAACTGCTTTTTTTCCACCATGAATCTTGCCTACTTTAGCATTGAAGTCCCCCATAACTACTGTATACTGTGTTTTCTACTTTAGCCATTGCCAATTACACATCTTCATAAAAGCGTTCAACTAGCTTGTCGTCGTGGCTGGATGTAGGCACGTAGCCCTGTACCACCTTGAGTTGGTACCTTTTATTAAGCCTGATAACAAGACCGGCTACCCTTTTGTTATTGCTATGGTATTCGGCTATTTTGCCAGCTATGCTTTTGTTGACTAGAAATCCCACTGCCAGTTTTCTTCTGTCCACTGGAACACGGTAACACAGGACGTGTCCATTTTGCAGCACCGTAAGGGCTTCACCTGTCCTCCCATCCTCACTATGCCCTATTACATCCCATTTAATGATTTAATGCTCTTTCATTCCTTAAAAAAATACCTCTAGACTTGCTTAGATACATAAATTTTCTGTGTTAAACGTTGATAGGCTCAGATTCCAATAGCAGCCTGTCCGGCTCCAGTGATTTTTAGCACCCTCTGCGGGGTCACAGGTTTGACTGCCGCCGTGGTCAGGTGCTTTGCAGCCACTGTAGACTGAGGGCCGTGGGTTAATTGGCATAACCATGGAAGGTATTGAACCTAATTCTACATGCGATATAGTTGTATCAAACAGGCTTGCCGGTTTGGCGGCTCCTCAAAATGCGCTGACTTTTATGGGATATTTTTTTAGTTTGTTCCTTGTAGTAGTAGCACTAATCATTGCTTAGTTGGCATAGATAAAGTCGTATGATACAGGTACGTTTGCCAGACCAAAACAAAATAATTCGCCCTCAAAACCAATAGACCAATCTAGCGGAAACATTTCAAGCATAAGCTGCAGAACAGGAAAGCGGCAATGAATATTCTGCCCAAGGCGCGTGGCCAAGAAATAAAACACATTACACATACAACAGCCCCACTTTTAGAAATTTACAAAGCAGTTACGAGGGAAATCGCTACAGCAACGAGTTTGGGCCTCCATAAACAAAACCTAATATTGCAGGCAATACGATGCGTGCACAAAAAACGAAGATAAACAATTTAGTTGGGTGTCTGTGAAATACCTGACTCTTCGGCAAAATTACTGCACGACCATGTACGAAACTGTATACACAACTGGAGCATGAGAACCAGCCCTGTCTTGGCAAAGCTTGTCTCGCCCTGTCCCATACCGCGTCTGGGTCGTGGCCCAAATGGCCCGTTTATATTTAAACACAATGTCGGAGCTTTGAACTCTATTGACAAACGGGAGCTCAATGTTTTGTAGGGTACTGGAAGTTTTTCAAGAGAAGAAAGTATGGACGAATTGCTTTGTAGTGATAAGAAATGAGCCTATATTACCGTTGTTTTGAATCGGGATATACTTTTACTTAGCGACATATGCTTTTGGGTACTCAACTTTGACAGCATCTTTTCTAACACTTACAGTTCCTTCATTTCATCTCCGGGGAATGAAATAACAGTGCGCACAATGAACTCAGTTTCACATATAAAAATCGAAACCCTTTTCTTAACAGAAGGATGGTGAAAACGCGAAGCTTTCTCTCATGCAACGTTAGTGAAAGTACAAACTCCAAACTGCTTCGACCATGTCTGAATGGCAAAATTGGATAGACTTGGGCGTCATGACATGAGGAACGCAAATTCGACTCCTTGAGGCGCTTGATGTGCTTGGTGGAAGCCCGCTGCGTAAAGTGCCTCTCCTGCAGTGCGTTATGGGCGATAGAATTTGGATTTTGAACTGTGACTTCGTACTTTTAATACATTCGCCTTTGACCGAAGCAAAACGCGTGTTTGTAGCACCTTTCACTTCACCCACGATCATCATCGTGTTCATAGAAAGGTCACTCCTTTAGTGAGCTGTGGGGCTACGGCACCATCAGTTGGGCATAGAAAGCTTCGCTTTACAATTAGAAAGCATCCCTGAGCATGACGATATTATTTAATGACCTTTTTTGGAGAAAAGAAGTTTGAAGTGTTTTTATAAAGTTATACCGTTTACAGGTCACTTACGAAAGCCACATACACGAGGTCACATTTTAAATGAACGATTACAGTTCCACAAACCATCCGATTATGCGTGCTTGCGCTTTCAGCTGGGCCCAGCCCGGGCTGCTTTGTAGACTGGTGCTCTAAACCAGGAACAGGCTTCGACCGGCTCTACAATAAGCCACGGCTATTATATACACACTAAGCGCTCCTATAACACTAATGGGCGTAGCTCCCCACACGGGGCTAGTTGAGTAATCTTGGCTATGGTACTGGCGACACTCAGACCCTGAGCCCCCAAACATAAGTTGTAACCTCCCGTGGCGATGTGTTTAGAGGTGGAGGGTAAGAAACCCCGCATGATGGTGGTCGGTGTCGTGGTCAAGCTCGGGCCGATGGTCTCCCTGTCTGTTTAGCAGGAAGGGAGAACCGGGACCTCTTCAGCTATCAGGGTGCAGAAGAAAGTACCCACGCACTCTGTTTTGCAGATTCCAATATACGTACTTCACCAGCATCGGTCCGCCCACATTACAGTCCACACGGACAGCCAGAGAGCACTAGGAAGCTTCATCAGGATTGACATTCCATCCCCTGTCCGCAATAGCCTTACAACATACATGCAAGCTCATCGCCTACTACACGTTTTCATCAAATGGATCCCTCGCCACCAAGGCATAGAAAGTAATGAACGAGCGGACGCTCTGGCCCGCGACACTCACTTCCTGGGCATCCAACAGCCCTAGCCTTAGAAATATAATCCAAAAGAGGATAGAGCAATACACCACAAAAGGCGCCGCGAACATCTAGGGAACCTCCGCACAGCAAGAATGGCACTTCCCTCCCCATCTATACATTCATGTCACGACGACACGCTACATATATTAGACAGACGCAGACATTGTCCCTCCCATGTGATAAGTTTCTCCAGTACATACACAAATCAGCAGGCCACCCGCACTGTCAGGTATGTGGTGGCTAGATGGACAATGAGCGCACATATTGGTGGGGTGTAGGCGTGTCCTCGTCTTCGGCATTTCTTTCCACCAACCCCTTCCCCACTGATATTCCCTACTCATGGTCTAGCTGGTCTGCTCTCGCGGGAAACCTACGAGCAGCCCTGTGGTCCCTCTTGGCTGCACATATTTTAGGTCTTTCTGCACCTCCGCCAAGCCAGCCATCGTCGGAGGACTGTGGAACACCCCCTTCCTCCGAGAACTCATAACGTGGTGACCCGGACTTGAGATGACGAATAAAGTTTAATGTTTCTCTCTCCTAAACACGATCGGTCTCTGAAAAGTGGCCACATCACAGTAACATTCCTTTCTTTTCCCAGTATTTCTGTTCCCGAACCTGAGAACTACTGGCGTTTTGTAGTCATTGAATATCTCAAAAAAGAAAGAGCCTGTCACCTCACAGTCCGTGTTCCTTATTTCGACATTTCTTGAAAATCTAATCCGGCCATCATACAAAAGCTGCGAAGCAACGAACTGGTGAAATTGTAGCGGAAATCACCACCGAGCTTCAGGCCATGAAACGCCTGAGCCAATACCGAATTGCCGATCTAGACATGAAGGTCGCGCCCCAACACGGCTTTAACAGCTTGAACGGTGTGATCTCCGAACACGGTCCGGCAAACGAAACTGAGGCCAATTTCCTTGAAGGCCTGCGAAATCAAGGTGTGAGGGCATTTCGAACAGAAGAGATAAAAAGAAATACCCACTAGATACACGATCCTCACCTTTGACCGGTCCAATATTCCAGACCACATCAACGCACGCTTCATCTGGCGCTGCGTCTGAGCGTACATCCCGCACCCACGGCGCTGTTAGAAGTGGCAGCGGTTTGGGTATGGTACTAGCTCATGTCGTAAACACCTAACCTGCGTCAACGACGCGCAATACGACCATACCACCGAAAACTGCCGTTGCAATCAATTCTTATGCGTCAACTGCAAAAGACATCACGCCGCGTATTCCCGAGCCTGCGAGGAGTTCAAAATAAATAAACAAATCATTAACATCAAGGTCACCGAAAACATTACCTTCAAGAGGCGCGAAGAGATTGGCCTCTTTCCCCCTGGGGAGGTACGCCTACGCAGCTCGCCGGGGGGCGAAGCGGCGTCTGGTTTCTACAGAGACCTAGTTCAGTGAGTATGAACTGGTCCTGTCCCCACCCTCAGCTGGGGTGTCTCCAGCAGCCTCACCCATCACCAAACCGCTTTATGAGCCAGCAGCGGCTGTGGTGCAGTCACAGCAGGGACCGATGCCGCTCCGGCCCCTGCTTCTTCACCCTCCCTGCTTCCACTGGTGGCTCCGGATGAGATGGACACGGGGGGTATCTCACCGGCTCCCACCCCCGCCGCACTGCCCGTGCCAACTGTGGTGCTCCCGACTACTTCGGCTGTTGCGCATCAAAAAACAAAGCGGGTGCCATGTCCACGCGGCCTGATCATGCGCGCATCCCGAGGAAATCTCACGATGATATGGGCGTCGGACCGTTCCTGCCTGTATGGCACCGTAAGGAACTGGCTGCGGCGTCCAAGCCAACAGCGAAGACTAGAAAGCCCTCTCCGAGAATACAATCCCCGAAAGGCTAAATATGAACACTCACCACACACATTCCAGTAGCTCTTAAATATCTCTAATGGGAAGAGAAAGCATAATTCAACTGAACTTCAGAGGCCTCCTTAAAAATCTTTATGATGTTTATAAAATGTTGCATCCAAATCAGCCAAGTTTTATGTAACTTCAAGAAACGCAGTTAAACTCCATACACAAAAACGTCTTGAATAATTACAGGGTATTTCGGAAGGACAGAGGTGGTGGTGGTACATCCCCAGGTAGTCTGGCCGTCATTGCCCGAAAATGCTTTGCGTGCCACACTGCCCAACTACAGATCATGCTTGAGGCTATTGTCATTCAACGATAATATTCAATAGGCTGATAATAGTATGCTCTCGGTACATCATTCCTGATTTCCAGCTCTCGAGGTCTGATTTCGAGGGCCTGGTAGATCAGCTACTCGAACCGTACATCCTCATACGCGACCGAAATGCACATAACTGTTGATGCGGCTTTGCTCCCACGGATACCCGAGGTCACTTCATTGAAACATTCTTAACATAATTGGGAGACTTTCCAACCAGAAACAGCCTACATTCTATTATATAGGACACAACACGTATACCCACCTTGAGTCGGCAATTGGTTGAGCAGTTCTCTTTCCATATCTTGAGTGGGGTGTAAGACTGATTCATTCGGTATTGACCACTTCCCCACCTTATTAACATATATAGGTAAATGCCCAAACAGTCCATCCCTGAACAGGTTAAGCGAAGCGAGAGCAAACTGGAATACGTTTACGAAACATTCAGACTGCACTACACGTCCCCAAGATACCTACATGTTTAACAGGTAGCCCCACAGGTAACACGTTTAACAGGTAACACGTTTAACAGGCGCACATACTCGACGCCGCCGAATGGACCATCGGTGTATAGGTTTATGGATATCAAGAAGGAACGCCAACTGTCTCGCTTTGCATCACGCCTCTGGTGCCCTGCCCAACAAGAGGACGCCATGGTAGGACTAGGAATGTAGGCAGACGCGAGACACCCAGAAGAAGGCGTAGGGTATCCTTCCTCGGTACCTCATAATAAATAACTTCGTTTTGTTCAAAAGGGCAAATTCGATGGGTAAACGTGTGCGTCTTAAAGCCAGTTTACCCTGCGAATGTGGCCGACCAGCGGAGCTGTAAATTAATTGCAGTACTGGTCGTGCCAGTTGCTGTGTTGTTGCTAAGATGCACACTGTTCCATAGTCTCTGCTGCAGACAAGTTGTTCCATAATGTCAGATAATGTCAAAGCTTCCGCTACTCGTTTGACAGTTGTGACCGATCGGTATGGCATCGCCAGCCAAATTTTTTTCAAGATAAGACGCAGAAACCTCTCTGCATTCTGTGCCGAGACATGAGCCTTGAAATCACCACCTACCACGACATTGTTAGTATCACCGGAAAACACCCACTGTCCCGGGACAATCTAACAACGCATACACTCTGTAAATGCTCTGAAAGAGAACGAATTATGTCCAATGAAATGCGTGGGGCATGTGAGGCTTCCCTCATGAATGATCCCAGCGTTTATGATCACTGCTATCAGGGCCTTCCCGCCAACTGCCACTCCTTCACCAACTCCTCTTCTTGTTATATTTATATAAAAATTTTCGTGATTTTTTCTTTAGTTTTTCTGTTTTCCGTTCCTGGTTCTACATCCTGGTAGAACAACACTTCCTCGTTCTACATCTTATGTTCGGGCAGTTTTTTTTTCTGTTTATATTTCCCCCTAAACGCCTGCTTTAAATGAATTCGTTAAATGTATTTTTTAATTACTCATTATATAGTTTCTCTCGACGGCCGCCCTTTCCTGGCCAATCCCTTTAGTGAGCATAAAACTTATCTTCTGGCACCAATCGCCACCCCTACACTACGCTGCCGCACGGTTTTCTAAATGGCGTCGTCTTTTGTCCTGCAGCAGGAATTTCATCTCGAACCTGTTCCAGAGCACGATTTCCAATGACTCAGATCTGTCTCCGATGCCATCCACCACTACTTGTACCCTTTCGCTAAGGCTGAGTTAAAAGGTCTGCTAGAAACGGCGTCGCGGTACGTAACGCCTGGCGCCTCAAAGGCAGGTGGAGCCATAGAAAATTTTTTCGATGACATCAAAAAGCCTACGGAAACGTCGTCTGAGACACCTCTGCTCTAAAATGGTGGTTCGCCGGTGAATTATTCCTAATAAATATTTTTACGATGCGGCGGGGTTCACTCCGGCCCCTCCCGCCTCCCTCCACGAGGCAGGTGACATTCCGTTCCATTGTAAGTACGGTCATGGTACATTTCATTTGGTGCAATTCCGAATAATAAAGTGAAGCGCTGTATGCCCCATGGATGGCTTCCAGCGCCTGGCAAAAGGAACATAAAAAGCCCACTTTACACGAACGTCTCAAGCAAAAACGCTTCCCTTGGTCGGAATTTAATTCCCTTCCCTCACGCTCTCAAGCCGACTTATATTTGATTGCGCCGTTCCGACACAGTCGAAGTGAATCAGATTTTCAAGCGAAGCTTCCTATCCCTCAATTAAGGCGTCCCCGCAGGAAGACCAACTTTCTCAGGGGACGATAATCATTGGGGGTGAAAGGAAAGATGGTTGAAACGCAAACCTTTGTCGGTTTGAAAGCTTATCTATTTTAACTACCAAGTCAAAGTTCAAAATCCCAGACGTTGCACTCAAAAGCGCGGCACGAAAGCAACTTACAGAATACTATTTCACAAAGGCACATAAAGAGCCCGCGCACATTTAAAGCTTCATCCAGGTGCTGCTGAGCACAAAGACACGGGTTCGATTCTCAGCAACGGCGGCTGCTTTACTGATGGAGGTGAAACGCGAAAACACCCGTCTGTTCGATATTTCGGCGCACGTAAAAGATCCCCAGGTGTTCAAAATTAATCCGGAGTACTCTACTACGGCGCGCCTCCTCGCCTATGTAGCGTGGGCGCGTTGAACAAAAAAAAAACGCTTTATCCCCGAACAATCTCCATTGTGGGTCCGTGCCAAGCACGTAAAGGACATACTCACCGTCAAAGCGCACTACAGCGAACGAATGCCTCGTGAGATTTGATTTTCATTTGACTCGATTTGAAACGGAACAAAGATTTGCGTTGCAACCACCTTTAGCGGACGACTGTGGTTTGAGTTTTAATATAAACGTGTTGATGAGCTTTTCGCGACAATTAAGTTACATTAAATATAGCTAACCACCCTTATTTATGTACGCACTCCAAAAATTGTTCGAAGTAAACTTGTTACAGCGATACGCAAATGCTGGTGTTGACAAAAGATTTCAGCATTTCTTCAGCTTGAACCCAGGCCGTTTTCGGCAACACCCACTCTATATACTACTGCGGCCGGAGGAAGGGGTGCTTCCAGCAGTGAATAAAAAACTGGAATAGTGTTAATGGCGAACGAATAGATGTCGATGAAACTTAGCAGAAGCCCCATGTTCAGCTGTGTCTGCGAGAATTCCGCCGTGGAAACGTAGAGGCTGTGGATCTGGCCTGAATAGGGCTTCCGAAAGTTAGAAATCTTCTTTAAAACTAAGCTGTCGGTTTTGCAGTGTCGCTTTATTAAAGATCCTGAGGATATATCAGTACTGCTAAAGGTGTACTGAAAGTTAAAGTATTCGTATTAAATTTACTACCGCATATCAACGTATTGTGGGTGCAATACAGCGTCTGGATACCTGGCAACTGCGGCCCCACTAGGCAAGGCAATTGGCTTGTGAGCGAGGTTCCCTAAGCCCGTTGCTGAACTTCTAAGCGTCCAATCGTCCCCCCTATCATTTTTACTTCGAAAGAAAGTTTGACATCCACCTAAACGCAGCCGTACGGCTAAAAAGGAAAGCTATACAGCTTTTTCATAAACTTCGCAGATGAAGAAAAATTCGTCCTGGTCCAGGATTTCTCCTGGTTCGTCCTCGACCAGGACGAATTTTTTTTTAACTGCAAAGTTTATTTATTTATTTATTTATTTATTTATTACAAGTACCTACATCGCCCATTGGGCATTGTTGTAGGGGGGTTACAGTAGAAAATAGAATACAAACAGGAAAATTATATGTGAAATAAATCGTGCATTACATTATACATGAGAAATATAAACACTTGCAGTACAGCATTATAACAAAAGTACAAAACACAGGATTATACAACGAAAGCAGTAATTATACATATAAAAAAGTTCTGAGAAAGCTGTATAGCTTTTTTTGAAGAAAAATTTGTCCTGGTCCAGGATTCGTCTTGGTTCGTCTTGGACCAGGATGAATTTTTCTTTACCTGCAAAGCTTCTGAGAAAGCTGTATAGCTTTCTTTTGTAGCCGTACGGCTGCATTTAGGTGGATGTAAAACTTTCTTTCGCAGAAACTTACTCCACCTTGGGTATTTACCCTAACTTTAATCGATTATCCTTTTTCTCTGCGTCGCTTTTATCTTTCAATCGCTATTACTAAGAGCCTTGGCCAACCACCTCATTAGGCGTACTTTTGGGGCCTAATGAGGTAGTATATTTGAGTTCCAAGAAGTGCGAAAAAATGTATAACTCATTGCAAGTTCAGCTTTGTGTTTCAGGGTGTAGCTACCAATGTTACAGCTGAAACACCAGCGTAGGGCCTAAGGTCAGGCCGTCTCATACCCGCGTTCGCATCGTGAAGAAAAATAACCATTACCGGACACAAAGTTTGCTTGTGGCCCGCTGGCTGCGTCTGTATTCACCGTGCTCAAATTAATCATATGGACATCAATACGTAGACGTCGTGGCGCTGGGAATGCACACTCGTCATGCTTGCTGCAGGTTCGGTGTTGAATTATATGTACAACCAAGAGAGAGAAATAATTATTTTTTGGAGAGTTTAGCTCCAACCCAAACAGGAGCTGGCTACTCCAGGCATTGGAGTATACAAAAGGTACAATACTTGCCCTAAGGAACCACAAGGGGTTAGATTAAGTACATTGAGACAGCAGCGGTCCTTACAGCAGTGGAATAAAGTTATAAAAAACAAACAAGAGATCTATACAATTCCCGCTAGTTCTTCTTATTTTAATTGCTTACATTTGTTGTTTTTTTTTGTTGTGCCCCCTTTTTAGTGTAAAATCATTGATAGGTAAAAGCTTAGGAGGACATCTTAGCAATCCATATGATGCAGTGCACGCGAAAGAAAAAGTGTGCAGTTTTCGAAACATTTTCTTGTATTGTGCACCCCGCGCGGTTACTTGAATCATGCAACAGCCGTGGCCGCAGTGGCGGAAGCTAATAAATCTGTGCGTTGCGCAGTGCAGGAAGAGCAGCTGGTTATTGGTGTGCTGTTGGGTGATCAGGCTGTGTGACTACTAAGTTACTACTCTGACTACTGTGTGACTACCACGTGCCCTCTCAATTTTACCGTCACCCTGTCCCTTTGCTTTCCGTATATATTTTGTTCCCTCTATTGCACTGACTGAAATCTTAGACCAAACCCACTTGTAAGCCCATACGAAGGCTAGCCTGATGTACCAGCAGTGTTGTATGTAACAACGACTCAAACAAGGTCTAATCCTATGTACGTAGAGTGATTAGTCAAGTTTAATTAGTGAAAAGTTATTAGTAAAATGACAACGGTAGTCCTAACGTCAGCCGAGCACATACCGCGATTCGTATTGCCTTGAACTTGATAGCGCTCAGGTTAGGCCAGCACACACCCGCATTTGCATTGCCGTTTTTATATGCGATGCATCTCTTGCTCTGAGGCATGTCCCTCCTGCGTCGGCGTCGGCGGCGTCCGCATGCCACCTGCGCGTGCGCGACCCTCCTCCGCTCTTCTCTCCGACAGCTGTACGCAACACTCTCACTCCGTCTCATTATCATAAACAACAGCTGCGTGCGCGCGCTTCGCTCGCTTCGCTCCGCTCCCGTCGCGCAAGTGCGCGCATGCGCGACTCTCCTCCGCTGTCTCCTCTCCTTCAGGCGCTGTGAATATAAAGCCGGTAGCGCGCTGCGGCGGTTCAGTCAGCGCTCGCTCTCGTTCGACTTCGCGTGAAAACACGTTTCACTCGATTTAGAAAATCAACCCAACGGAAACACTAATTGTACCCCCCGATGCGTCGCATCGCACCAGGGTTCCCTCGCAGGCAGATGGGCGTAATTTCTTGATCTGCTGGCACACCATTTGTTGGGGCCACGCGGTGCGATAGCATACATGGCAGGTGCTATGAAGCCTTTCAACCATGTCAACAGCCGATTTGTACGTGTCCGCAATCGTTTGAAGACCGTCGCCGCCTAGTTTGCCATCGGCTAGTTTGATTATGAGGTTTGACGAGCCGATGCCGCACAGGCGACGAGGGGCGCCGTAGTCAAGGGCTACGAATTAATTTTGACCGTCTGGGGTTCTTTAACGTGCGCCGAAATCTCAAACACACGGTCGTTTTCACTTTTCGCCTCCCCCAGAGAAGCGACCACCACGGCCACTGGCCGCCGCGGCGAGTCCCTCATCTAATTTTGATTTCACTCAACCTGGAACACCCCCTTCCTTCGCCCACGACCCCATGTAGAACGTTCTTGTTGATTCGACTTGTCCGCGTCTAATTGCCAATAGCTCGACGCGTAGCCGTCGAATCGCCAACTGGGCCAGTCTCAAAATGCATCTAAACTCTTACGTTCTATTGCGATATGCGATTGTCTATTCTTGCAAGATATCAGCGTCGACGGCATAGGGTATGTGTTCACCTAGCACCGAAAATCAGGCGACAGATCCTGCTCTTCTGTATTTCTCCAGGTTATGGAACCTGTTTTAGATATTCTAAGTGCAAATCCGTTCGCCACAAAAATCGGCGCGAATGTCCTCGCGTGACTGCCATAGTCGTCGAAAGACTATAGTCCTCCCGCGTCCTCCCTTTATAGTCCTCCCTTTCCCGTCTAATCTGCCCACCTCTACCGCTGTTCTCCTTCTGTCTCCTTTCACCCATTAAAACTTCGCGGAGTTCAATTTTAACGTGTTCGTACTGCTGCGCAATTTGCTGGGGTTTGTGCGTAACGCTCGAGCCACGAGAGCAAGGCTCGGCCACCACCTTTGTTTGTACAGTTAGGCCTGTATATAACGAAATTTTAAAAAATTCCTAATTTTTTGTTAAATGAAGGTTTTTGTTACACGAAGGTTTTCAGTTAAGTCTCGCGCCAATAAAGCAGAAATGAAATTAAAATGCTAGGCATCAGTGATGGTGAACTCACCCTTCGAACATTTATTTCAAGTGAAAAATTGCGTCATTTGCGGCTGCTGCTTTCCAACGTGCTTAGTGACTACACGCCACTACAAAATGCAAGGTCACTTAACCGGTATTCATGAACGTAACTTAAACATCACTTCTACCTTTCAACAGTTTTCGACGCGTTACCCGTTTCAACGACCAAACGTATGCTGAAAAGGCCCCTTTAGAGAGGTCCATGCTCTTTCCCGCACTGAAAATTGTTCAAATTGTGCTAGCCGTGATGCTATACATTGCGGCGGCGTTCTTCGTTTTCGTCGGGGAAGATGGCATTTAAAATTGAGAGCTCGACTTGAAAACACAAAGTTCTGATGCCTTTTCTGTTCAGTTCTGATGCCTTTTTTGGCATCAGAACTGAATACCGATGAACCGACACCACGGATATCTGCGGAGACGCGCGACTTCATGCTGACAGGCACGCCTCGCACTTTACCAAAACCTCCCTGACAATGAAAACGCACGGTAGTTTGCGCTGCGGGCAAATTTCGCTATGTGTTTGCACTTCTCCAGCCAATTTTTTGCAAAAAATGAAAAAAAAATAACGGCTCTTTAGCGTAGCGAATTTGATATATCAAAGCTAGCCGTGGCAACGCCTTCGTTGCACACAGGTCGCAAACACATGGGTTTCAATTGGGCTGCCAATGGGGAATTCAAAAACGTTGTTAAATCAGGGAATTCGTTACATATAGGTTAGTTACATCCAGGTTTAACTGTATTTTGTGTTTGAAGCAATGGTTTCAACGCATATTTAATTTCGCAAAAATCAAGCTTTTAATACAAACAATATTGAAAGATTTACTTAGGTATTGAAGTTTTTAAGCAGCCTAATATCTTTTCGTAGAATATGATTGAGAAACATGGGGCATAGTTCTAGGTTTTTAGAGCGAAAGTGTTTTGTCCTTATAAACGTCTCACTCAAGAATCATTTACCTTGTGCCGTTGGGCTGAATCGAGGGACATACATACATACATTATACATACATACATACATACATACATACATACATACACATACATACATACATACATACATACATACATACATACATACATACATACATACATACATACATGCAGGCAGGCCGACAGACAAAAATGTTTGCGTTTGTGTAGCCCAACAAAAGTCAACGTCTTTAAAGACTTACATAGTCATCTTATAGGCAATCAGCTGCCTTCGGAAACATATTTTTGCGGGACATTTTGTTTCTGGTAACAGTGGCTTGAGTTGGGGAGCTCGGTGGTGTGTGATGTGAAATAAGGGAGCCCTGGCACCATTGCTTCTAGCATTATTGGGGCTTGTCTGCAAGCCATAATAACGCTTTTCTGCAAGCAGTGAAATAATCGTTACCTTTGCTGCATTTCTCCAATATCCCTAATAATAGACAGACCTCATAACATGTGTTAACGACGAATCTTGGTATGCAGAATAGTGGTAGCCTGCCATGCCAAAAAATAGTCGACAGCAAGGGATCGACATTTCTTTTTCGCACATCCCTGATTGAAACTTGGGCGTCTGATAATGAAGCTTTAAGAAAAAAATTGGTTTTCGGCGGCAAGCACATACGCTTCACACGGCCTAAAATACACTCTGGTGCTCCCGCAAGTAGGGTTGGCGATGTAGAGACACCCACAATTTAGACTTAAAGTGTTCGGCATAGCCCTGCTTAAAAGGGTAAAGGTATCGAAAAAGAAAACCGCGCAGTACAAAAATGAAAAGGGTCCACAACTTCTTTTACAAAACTTCCTGGCAACCTCCGGTTAACCTCACCTGTAAAAACAAAGAGAAAAGGTAAATGGTAACCTATGCACTCTTGAAATATAATACGTTTAAATACACTATTCGCCAGTTTGCAAAAAAAAGCGCAACACGAATTGATGCACGAACTTGTGCAATCACCCAACACCACCCGTCACAAAAGGAAGAAAAAACAATCCCCACGAATTACCTTCCATTGATATCTCTCATAGAGAGTAGCAAATACTCTATGTGGAGCCGCGACGTCAGCCCGCACACACTGCAGTACCCGAAGCACACAAACAAGCCGTGTTACCAAGAAGACATTGCAGAGTGGCGCATGGGGAAATACTTACAGCCTTCACCGCATCCATGCCTGCGAGGCAAGCTTCACATCAGGTCCTGTTGAAGAACAGTATCGCCCGGTGTTCCTTACTTGGTGAAAAGGCACGCCAATGTATTCAAGTAGCGTACCGTCCTAACCAATACATGCCAGTTTGAAAGGTTTCGTCTCCTGCTGGCTAAACCAAAACCCCATAGTTTTTTCGGTATTTATGGCCGCTGCAGACGCGTAAGAAAACTACTTAGTCAACATAAGGGCTTCAACGGCATCCGTATACGAAATAACTTCAATTTCACACGAAGCTCAATAAAAACAATGTACTCTTTGGCCGTGCCGCATGCAAAAACAAAAATGTTCTTTGTACAGTCAAACAGTAAAGACGGCAGCCCTGTCTAACAGACAACCTGATCTAAACTAGTTTCAACAGAACCCGACTGATTACGGGTCGTGCAGTGCAATGTTTGAAGCAAAGCCGAATGCCTTGATACAGCAGATCAATTACAGTAGCCGCGTTCAAAAGGGAGACTACAAAATTGTTAGACGCCCTACCAACTGTTTTCTAATGTCATTTTAATAAGGGCCACCTGTTCAGCGGAATCAGATACACATTCCAAAATAGAACACGAACAATGTAATATTTTTAAGTGCGAATGCATTATAAGCGACCCCAAACCATCCACCGCCGGCGGCGGCGGCGGCGTCGGCGGCGGCGGCGGTGTCCGCAGTGCTCCTCTATATTTAAAAAAGAAACAGCATCCGGCGCCAGGTTTCGATCCGAGGACTTTGCGGCCGCAGCCCGACGCTCTACCGACCAAGCCACGGACGCGACGCCGATATCAGTTTTAGTGACGCGCCTTACATCTTTAACGCATACAAACTACGTCTTCAGCGGCGTGCGTTGGCGACTCAGCGGCGTATAGCGGCTTGATAACTGCGTGGTGTACACGTGATACTACAAACCCGATGGAAGAGATGGAAGAGAAGGCGGCGAGGCGGTGGGCTGCGGGGGCCGAGCGCAAGCGCCGCAAGCGGGCCGACAACCGTGCATTCGCACTTTCACATTCTCCCCCTCGGGGAAATGCGGGGGAATTTTTTTAATACTGCTGTACCAATATCCCATGATTGGTGAGACCCAATTAACATAGAAATTACACGTCGAAGACGCTCAGATAAAGGTTTCGCAAAAATTTTATAGTCCACATTGCAGACAGAGATCTCTACCGATCTCAGCAGGTTTTCATCCGTGGTGTCCGGTATTAATACTATGTGCCTTACATAAAAGGTTGCTTCGAAAACACCAAGGTCATATGCGGCAGTGAATATGTCCAAGAAAATTGCAGCACGAATAGCAGAAAACGTCGGCTAAACTTGTCCGCTCAGTCCATCCGGTCCAGGGGACTTGTCCCTTGGTCAGACAATTGCCGCTTGTGCAATCCACCACAGACTATCAGCTATTGTTTGGCGTTCTTCTGTGACACGGTGTTTCTGTTGGAGGTTTCGCAACGGACACTTTAAGATGCCATTATACCACTCTTCATAGTTAAAGAAACTGCTCATCGCCGACCAAAGGTTTAGTTAAAAAGGCTAAAAAGACGTTTCGGCTTTCACACGGAAGCCTTGTTCATTGCCTACAACGGCTTGTTCGCTGCCACAACGGCTGAGCACCTGCTTTATACGGCCTCCCGAAGATCCACAAGCCGAACGTCCCGATGCGACCGATAGTTGACTCCACACGTGCACTCTTATACTGTCTCTCGGGCTATTTGCACAAACTTTTTGCACCACTCGTTGGAAAGGGTTCTACTTTCATATGCAACTCCTCATATTTTATTGAAGAGGTGCGCGACGTCACGGTGGACGACGACAAAATATTGGTATCCTTTGATTTGAAGTCACTGTTCACCTGCATACCCGTGGATTTGTCGGTGGAGGTTTGTCGGAATGCCCTGCAGCATGACGACAGTTTGTGGGAAAGAATCCCCACTGAAGTACCGGATCTTCTGAAGCTGTTGCAGTTCTGCCTCGAGAACACTTATTTTCTTTTAGAAGGGGGGGGGGGGGGAGATCTACAAGCAGGTCCATGGCACAGCCATGGGCGCATCTGTCGCAGTGACAACCGCCAACCTTACCATCGAAGCATTGGAAACTCGCGCACTGTCTTCACTCGAACCACGACCCAACGTCTTTCTGCGGTACACCGACGATTGTTTCTGCATGATAAAAAAGGACTCACTAACTCCTTTTACAAAAAAGGAAGGGAACAAGGAACCCAAAACGTGTTTTTAGCCTTTTTAACTAAGCCTTTGGTCGGCGATCACCAGTTTCTTCAACTATGAATCTTTTACCCGGCCAGACGAGATTTTGTGAAACCTTGGATTTCATTACACCACTCTTCACACGATTCATTTCTTGCCTTTAGAAAAGGTTATTTGGGTACTTATGACGTTTTTGTTCCTCTAGGATTGTTTAGCCGGAGGGCTTATGCTGTGTTGACTGCTCCACCGGAGAGGCGGCATCTTTTGGATGTGTGAGTCTCGCTACCAGAGCTTTGAAACGGGGCTGATCTTTTTAGGGCTGATGTGCTTAATCATTGCTGCCTCTTAGTTGTTACATTGGGTATTTTCATGTAGGAATCTGACTGAATTTTTCATGAGTTATGGAAAAAAATAGCTTAGCGGGAATGTAGACGGGTCGCATTTCGGGGGTCGGTAGGACCATTCTCGCAAGAGCCATCTTTTTTGCGGGTGAATTTTAGAACACTTGTTATCAGTATCCGTGCATGTCCTTTTCCTTTTTTTACACCGAAAAGTTCCATTCCGCTGGAACCTTGGCAGCAAAGCAGTGCTTGAATTGCCTTTGCGATTCAACCCGGAAACCAATTGAAGCCTGAAATGCCAATGCGCAGCTAAATAGCACATTTATCTTTGTAATGATTCTTTCGAGCAAAAGTTTCATTTGTGCCTGTTTTTGCAGTTATGAACCTTTGTAAAGTACAGACGTAAAATTGTCCTGATACTATAAATATCGATTATTTAGCAGTAATGACATTTATGCACGGCATTAGGCAATTATAATGCCACTTTTAAAGAAACCTAGTTTCTTGTTTTTTAAAGACTCTGACACCCTCATACTACAAGGTGAAATAAAGCTGTTAGTGCAAGTATTTGCAGATGTATGGGCATTTTACAAACCCGAATTTCAATTTCCCCACCCACCCCATCGCCATACCCTGTGTCCACCAGAGCTTCGTCTTTTTTATGTGTCTTCTTGTTAAAAACGCATCGTGATCAATAAAGCACTGTCGAATCGAATTGTGATGTATACCGCAAGAGGCACCCCTGAAGGACTCTATCCTAGCAGACTAGTAGCTTTGGTCTGATTCTATAGGTGCTACAAGACATTTTAGGTGGTGTCGTCAACTGACGGCACCAAGGCAGAAAGGGTTAGAGCAGTTCGCTCCACTCAGGCGTTACCGTCAGTTCTCGTCCTCTCAAACCTTACACACGACATCTATTCACCGATACAGGACAGTAATATTTTGCCAAGCGATTTCGTAAGTGAATTAGCTGCGCAGCTGGATCAAGGCGTGTGCCGTCGAGTCGTAGTAGCGTGATCGTAGAGTCGCCAGGCGACACAGTGGCAACCCAAACCATCGCGGCATTTCCACTGCCGTAGCTGGTAGAAAGGGAGGGGGATATCCATGCTTGGCCTACTTAACATGGGTGGCGGACGAGAGCAGTATGGTGTGACTGAGGTTGTTGCATGGCGCACTCAACTTCCAGGCCAACAAAACAGCACATTTTACGAAAACATCCACTGTAGATGCCTAAATATTGCCTCCGTAAGTTGCATGATCAATGTACTCTCGTAGGCTTAAATACCTATTCCTCTAATTCGCGTTCAAAGAAAGGCAACACCGCATATTTAGTCTTTAACGGAAGAACGACGCAAGGCAGACCTGGGCCGTGGCTGCCCTCAGGAGGGATGACAGATTTAATATTAGGGGTATTTTCATGATGATTGCGGTAATGACTGGCTCATACCCGTCGGGAGATTCAACACACTCCCGCGCCGGCAACGTTCGTATCTAGCCATAAGTAGAAACGCTGTACACACGCCGAACAATCAA
>JABSTR010000241.1:0-50353 GCA_013339765.2 Haemaphysalis longicornis
GCGATTTGTGTCCTGCAAGGTCTGAAGTTTCATTACACACATATTCAGATAAGGTTAAGGTTGGACACGCTATTAGCCAAACATTTGGTGTGAGATAGCTTCCGTTCGTCTCCCAACTATTTTTAAAAATGGGTGGTAAGCCTATATTTACACAGGAAACAGGTATATATATATATATATATATATATATATATATATATATATATATTAATATATATATATATATATATATATATTTGTCACGGGCCATTCATTAGTTCCCCACAAATAGGACGGCATTCATGTACTGTACTAGCGGGCATCATCATCAAGAGAGATGAAGAGGACGCTGACGGTGCAGCGCGTTCGCTTCCTGGCTTGCGTGGTGTTCTCTTTCATCCTTGTTTGTTATAGCTAGCCTCTGAATGAGTAAGGTAAATACACCATTGTAAATGCAGCTTTACCTTGTATCGTTTTGTGGAGGTGCTGGGTAGAAGGGGAGCGGCGAAATCGCAGAGTGGATGCGGCGGGGTTGTCGGCAGTGCGCTGCTGGTAGGAAGGAGTAAAACGACGCGGCGCATGGTCAATGGTATCGTCGTTCGAGGAGGTTTGAGAGAAAGGGAACCAGCGACTGCGGCATTACCGTGCAACGTGGCCGACACGCCTACAATTAAAACATATAGGCCTGTCATCGGGCGTCCTCCACTTCGTCGGGTTTCTGTAAGACGAGGGCCGACGTTGCGCGCGGAAATTAGGAGGGCAGGGGACGTGATCATTGTGACCGCATGAACGCGACTGATTTCCTATTCTAATTCGGTATATACTCACACACACACACACACACACACACACATATGTATGTATATATATATATATATATATATATATATATACATATGTGTGTGTGTGTGTGAGAGAGTATATACCGAATTAGAATAGGAAATCAGGGGTTTGCTGACTTATAACAGAAAATGGTTGGCAGTCAAGAATGCCAAGAAAAGGAAAGGGGAGAATGTGTGGATCAATAATTGTCATTTAAACAGATGAAGAAAGTTGGATGACAGAGAAAATTGAGAAAAAATTTCGGCCAGTTCGGATCCGAACCTGCTACCTCCAGAATCCGTGTTCTACGAAGACTGGCGGGCCTCTTCTCCGCTACACGTTTTCGGGTATTTATGTGAAGTTATTTGTTTCCTGCGCGTGGGGGTGTTAGCCAACGCCACTTGGACTGTCCCTTTAACCCCGAATTTGCCCCCCCCCCCCAGTTCACCCCAGAGAAGGAGGGGGGAAATTCATATATGTTAGTATACGCCAGATTCAGAAAAGGAAGACGCTCTAGTTCACTAGCAGCATCGCAAAAGGCTGTCATATCTCTCAGGTTCGTCACGTGTGCGTTGTAGTAAGCCCCTTGAGTAAGCCCCTTCAGCCTTTTACTTGACCGTCGACAATCTCCCGTTCAGTTTATTGTGGCGGTTGCAGTGCTGCTCGGGTCCCTGTTTTTCTACACTGAAGCTGCGCAGTAACACTTCCACCGACGACGTTGCCCGTCAACCATCACGAGCCTATGCCTCCTGCGGCACCATCATCTGCACTGGCACAGATAGTGAACAGGACTCGCCCTTTTTCAACGGCGCTGATTACCACGGAGTTGAGGACTGGCTCGCTTCCTTCGAAGGGCTGAGAATTCACAACAAAGAACAACAACTGATGAAGAAGAACAATGTCTGTTTTTCCTTAACCGGTGTGGCTGAGCTGTAGTATAACAACCACTGGTCTAGTATCCGACCATTGTGAGATTCCAAGACCTACTTGGCTGAAGTGTACGGGCGCTCAGCAATCCGGAAAGTGTGCTCTGAACAGCGTTTGTGCATACGCGCCTGGCGAACCAAGGAAACCTTTACATCTTACATCCAGTACACCCTCGGTTTATGTGTAAGACGCTTAACAACGGCATGAGCGAGGAGAAAAAATCAAGCATATCTTTAAAGGCATGGACGGCGATGCCTTCGAAATGTTGCTCGCGAGAAACCATAGGAACGTTCCTGAAGTCATCAACGCTTGCCAAGAGTTCAAAAATCTCCGCACAGAGCGGACCGTCACTAAAAAACCCGTGCAACAAGGCCCTTGGCTTTGCAGCTGCGTAAGAAGATAGCGGTGTACTCTTCGCCCGAAATCAGCCGTTCACGGAGAGGTGGCACGTCAGCTTGTCCCCGTTAGCGACGTAGCGAAGCACTCTTACTTGGATATAGCCCCAACCCTCAAGACCGTTATGCAAAAAAAATTCCCCCGCACCTCCCCGAAGGGAATCGTGCAGAAATGCGAATGCATTGGGTGCACCGATGAGTGTGTCGCGAGTAATGGCGTAATTAAATGACGAGAGTGTGAACGTAATCATTTATTCATTACCACCTGTTTGTGTTATCGTTGTACCTGACGGCCACAATCACTGCCTTGTGATTGCTAAAGTGCACGGTCAAAGGGTCTTTGAGAAGCATACGCGCGTCACAGTTTCGCGTAAAGACCAGATCAATGTAACTCCCGTGAATGGTAGTGGGGCACGTGTCGAAGCCGGTAGAGAGAAAATGCATAGAGTGCCTGGTCTGCATGTACTCGACGAGCCACTCGCCACTCTTCTTGCGCACGTCAACGTTGAAGTCGCCAACCAAGACTATGGGGTCAGAGGGTTTGGAGCGCACGCGCACTTTCCATAGCCGCGTCCAGCTGCGCGGCAACGGCGTCTCGAGCCCCCGACTAAGAAATGCATTCGCATTTACGACGACGACGACGACGAAGGCAGAACTACGAGGCGCGCGCTCACGTGCGCTCGCGCTGGAGGAATGCAGGCGCACGCCGACCAACGGAGAAAGACAACCCCCGGCTAATAAATGCATTCGCATCTAAAAAAACACCATCTACCCATAGGGGAAACATGAGTGTATGCGAAGCAGGCATGGGGTCAATTCAAGTGCCCATTAGTTTTCAATTCGTTGTTTCCGGGAGGTTGAGGTATGTAGCTACCGTTATATTTACTGGTTGGTTTCCATGGTAGCTACCCCACTTTTCACTCACCGGAACTACGAAATGGGAAATTGCGTTGACCCCACGGCTTTTTCACATACTACTCAGGGTTCCCCTACGGGAACATTGTGTAATTTTGTTGGAGGGTATGGGGGTTGTTAGAGTGGACAGGCACTAAAGAAAGAGAGAGACGTTGTACGGGGTATGAGTTTGTCTTTATTTAAGCATTATCATCATCATGTTCAACGTAGGTGACCACAAGCTGTGGTTGGCATTCCGCTCTGATTATGACCCCCTTATGGTCTGTGAAATTTAAAGTCAAGGGATTTTGTAGTGAATGAACCCTAAAATTGCTGAAGATGAGGTCGATGCACGTTCCCCGGATGGTTGTGGGGTGCGTGTAATCACGGACCGCCGAGACTGGCTGATGCACGCCGCTGCCGACGACGATGAAACGTCGAAGGCGCCTGAAGCGTGCCCGTCTCGTGTCATCCCAGGAAGACACCGGCAACACTGTCGCTCCAGGAGCCCTTAAAGGGGAAGCGTGCTCGTCTCGTGCCGGCCCAGAAAGACACCAGCAACAATCTCGCTCCAGGAGCCATTGAAGGGATCGGGCGATCAGCAAGCCGAGCAAGCGCAGTTGGTTTGTGGACGGCGCAACAACAACGACGACGACAAGGAAGGAACATAGAACCATGAGGTGCTTCGCATCTAAACTCGCTGACGCTCTTCCAAGCAACCTACAGCCAAATCCCGCGGTAGCTCCAGTGTCATGCGCCAATATATTGCCCCAAACGCACGCCTATGGCCACTCCTTTGACTTTCGCCGACCCAGTACCACACATGCCTTTCATCTATGCCTAGACCGCGGCATGACCTTTTACTGGAACCGTACAGCGACCCTACTTTGCGACCGCTGCAAGCTCTTGGAGTTATGCGCTGGCCGGGATCAACGCGTCTGGTCCACGCGTAGTGCGCCGCATCCGGCGTCTCCATTCGCAAATCCTTGCGCACGCCCGAAAACCACGCTATCTCCTATGCGGGCGGGTTTGCGGGACATGTGGCACGCTACTGCGGCCATGTCATGACGGGTACGGGTGAATCATCGTGGTGATTTGCCTAAGCGCCCTCACCACCCATGACGCACGCCCAAGCCCATTTTTTGATGTCTTAGGCCCGTCCGATGACCATGACTTCGCGAGCCGTCGCTCGCAGTCTCCACGACGCCGCTCACTCTCTCCGGTGCGCCTTAACTTGCGTCTAGTCATCCGGGAAACTAGACGCCGCAGTTGCGGAGACAAAATCTGCGTCACCATCGGTATACCAAACTCCTCTTTCTTCGGCGCCTAATTTTTTTTAATTGTATCTTGATGGTGTTGCTACCTTGGCGCTTATTTATTCTGGAGTGCGGGTTCTGTTATTGACGATAAATTTTGGCCATCGCTATGGAAGGTGACGACATCTTTGCACGGTGTTACTCGCCCCACCGCTAATCCGCAGCCTGTGAAACCGCTGGTTGCACGCGCTGCTCGGGTTACAATTCAAGGGGTCATCTGCATCATCGAGGTTATCGTCCTGTCGTCATGCTCTCACAATCTCATTTTCTGATAGGACTTCTTGTCACGCCATCAAGCCATCATTGACTGCGCGCGCTGAAGTAGAGCGGTTTCCGGTGCTTGAAAACCATTCTGACGAAGCCGCCACAAAGTTGCTTGTTGATGACACAACGGACATCCCACTGAACTCATTTGTGCTTGTGCCATTGTCGTGCAGCAGTGTTTCGGATGCCACAGTTATATAAGCTGCTTGTCGTATTTTTTCGCCTTGCAAATCCTTTCCGCTGCCGTTCGCGGTCCTCGACATCAAATCTGGTTCCTGTTCTGTGCCTGTTTCAAACCCGGCTCCATGTTCCATCAAACTCTTCCGAGGTGAATGCCTTGGCCTTATAGACGTTGACCGTTTCATTGTTACCGGCGTAGCGGAGGACATTTCTCCTGTTCATATGACCGCGCTTAGCTCCAGTTGATCATAGGGTACCTCGTATGATGCGACTATGTTGCTGAATGCTACAGACCACGCCCTTACTTCGACCCAACGTGACCAACTATTGACTGTTCTACGACGCTTCAGTACATCATTCGACTGTCATCTGACGCTTTTGGGCCTTGTTGTCATGTACCGCGCTCCAACAGGCGCCAAGTCAAGTACTGCGCTACGTCAAGCCCCAAGCTGACAAGAACCGCCACCTAGTGGGGCCCACGTCAACAGTGACTCACGTGACTCAGATTGCAAGGGCCTGGTGTGGCAGTGCGCGCCCATGCATGGACGACGCCGGTCACCTCCCGGCTAGTTCTTAATAAAGTACCTTCCTTTGTGTTCTATCAGTGCGTCCACGAGTCCTGCCTTCTCAACTTGGCAAGTTACACTTGTCAAGAAGAAAGGTGGGTTCATTCGGTACTGCGTGGAGTATAGACGTCTGAACAAAATAGCCCGTTAGGCCGTTTACCCCGTTCACACATACAAAAAGGGATATATACAGTGCCACAAGAATTTCTCGAAGATCATTCTTGCAAGATCATATTTCCGATAGCAATTGTTCATTGCAAAAGGACACTAAATCATGATAACAATAAAAGCAAAAATATATGTATGTATGTGTTATTTAGCCTGATGTACATTTATTTCCTGGTATTTATGTGATCTAGCTTAAATTAGCGTTACTTTGCATTGTATTGTCCCCGCATTGCATGACCGTGCCTTTCTGCGTCTGCCTCGTGGACGGCTGTCACGTTTTACGCAGGAAAACGTTTCCGCAATTTCACCTCATGTGAAACCACGTGTAGGTTGGGGCTTTCTTCTAACCTCTTTCATTCCCGCAATCCCCTGCTGCGGTTCCCGCGCCCCTCCAGCTCAAAAAAAATCCCTGCGTTGTCCCAATCCCCTCTTCCTTCCTCCATTTTTTTGTGTGTTAATGCTTGCACTATCGTTGCTTTGCTGTGAAGCACGCCTAATTCTCGTCATGCTTGTAGCGTCTTAGCGCGCCGCGACTGCGTTTCGGATAGGCGCACTTTCCTAACAGCGTCGCGTTGTGTAGTTTCTGCGCACGACAACTGAGTGCTGCCTCTTTTCACTTCCAAGGCACCATTTAAATGCATGTATTGCTGAAGGCATTGCCGTCTTGGGTTTGGTCGACCACGGCGGTCACCCAAGGCTCCGGCGAAAAGAGGGCGCCGACCTGCACTGAACGCCCCCCCTCTCCCTCCTGCTCTTTCCACCCGGCTTTGTCTTCCGTCCATAAAAAGAAGACTCTTCGGCGGTGCACCTTGAAGTGAGGGAAAAAAACGCCTATGTCTAAATAATCCAAAATTTTCAAGCCTATAACGAGAAACATGGACCCACAATTTCACACCCAAAACAAGGGTACGAAGGTGTAATTGGCATTCCGAATAACCGCCTGAGGAGATTTTGGGAGACAGTATTAACAAAACTAAATCAAGTGTAACTGGTAGCCTCGGACACGTACCCTGAAAGAAAATGCTGAAACAAGAAAAAACTTACGCTGAAAGGGCGCTTAATCGCGAAGTTATCGGCCGAAACGTAAGCTATACCAGAGTCCTCAATGCTTTACTGGTCACGAAACTTCGGCGCTCGTTTCATATAGGGACCGCGCTCGCCACTACAGGCGCCACCGCCGCACGAAGGTCATCCAGCCGCCGCGCGTGCGGCGTATTGGCCAGCTCTTGGCGTGCAAACGCTTGCTGCTTTTGGTGTCTGCGCGGTGATTAAGTGTTTTTTTTTTGTAGTAGTTAGCGACGAATAGTTCAATCATTGTGTATATCACCTGCCTTCAATGGGGTTTTATTTTTCGTAGTAAATTACCGTAGACTTTGGTCGCGAACGGCAACGGCTTCTGTGTGCTCTGGCACAAGCGCCCCGCCGTCGTGTTTACGGATTTTTAAATCCACACTTCTTCATTTCTTAAAGCAAAATTGTAATTACCACATATACGGTAGCTGTGTAGTCACGGACTGCAGCGGCCTATCGATAATACAATAAAAAAAACTGAAAGAAACCAAGTACGTGTCGTTTTGACTACGCTTAATGAATCCGTTGATTGCTCTGGAATGCACAGAACGCTAAAAGAGATGGCCCAATAGTATTTTCGTTTCGATGAGTGGGTACGCGAAGGATCAAAACACGAACGCGAAGGATCAAAACACGAAGATATATATGTTGCACCATGTGTCTTTCTGCATCCACGCTTTGCAATACTTGCAAGAACAGGAAGCGAAAAAAAACAATAAAACTAATTTTATCACATGCAACAAAAATTTCAGTGTTACGAAGGAGACAAAACAGCGTGGTCCAGCGTACAAATTTATTTTTTCGCGCTGCGATGTGCAGCACACGCAGGAAACAGAATACGTCCACGTAGACAAGAACGAAGCAAAGCTTTTCTGAACGCAGCGAGCTAGCGATCTCCTGCACTACAAAAGACTAGAATGAAACACAAACGTCGAAGAAGCAGTTCGCAGTGTGACGTGCACAGATGAACGTCGATAAAGTGAGTTGCGTGGCGTTTGCTATGCATGTATTACTCTAGGAACGTTATTAATTTCAGACCCATGGATATAGGATCGAGAACATTGTCGAAGAAACAAAAAATTGGGCCCATCTCCCCAGGAGGGGGGACTCGAGTAAATGCGTCGCGTAGATTGTCGACCTTGCGCTTGGCATTTTCGAGCAAGTGCGGAGTCTTGCAGCCGATGAAGTCGTTTCGAGCTCGCAGCAATTGGTAGCCGTGCTCCTGCGACTTTGCAACGGCCTCGTTGAAGCGCGAGTGGACACCCATTTCCCATCTCCCCGCGAGGGGGAATCGGCCACGCGCGGTTACAAAACAAACAAAACGAACCCGAAGGGATAATTCGCAGAAATATGAAAATTAAAAGCGCAAGGAAGTCCCAAAGCTTTTTTACACGTGAGCCTGAGCGCACGGTAAAATACAAGTTTGCAAAGAAGTAATGAAGCACCGCTACAACCTGACTGATATGACAAAAATCCGGCTTTAAGTTAGCCTTGTACAATTCTAGGTCCACGATGCTCTCAAAAGGGTACATTGCTTTTTTCATTCTCACACACAGTGCATTTCCACACACTGTCGCACACTAATAATCGAAGCTGAAATCTCCCGTTGCTTGCCTTGGAATGGCGCGCCTCCAATTCTCACGCAGCTGCCCGTCGCTCGGTCAAGAGAACAAGGAAACATTTTCTGTGGTATCGTTGTACAAGGAACGACATCCCGGGACGCAACACATGTTCGGCATCGTCGTTGCACTACTTAAGTCGCATCACGAGAGCGCGATATGCACGTTACATTTTTTTTCCCCACACAAACCAAACACAACTCGCCGCGGCTCCGCCATTCGAGCCAGCGCAACGCCGCCCGAGGAGTGACCTCAGTGAGAGAGTGGCGCCACCGCGCGGCGGCCAAACGCAGCATATGAAGCTCTCCCATTTAAGTTACGGAGCAGTTTCATGACCAGTAAAGCATTGAAGGACTCTGGCTATACTCAAGGCAGAAAAAAGTGACGCTTAAAATTAAATTGATCTTATTTTTAGATGCAAGGCATCTCTTACACTCGGCCTGTCCGTCCATCCGGCGTGCATGCGTCCACAACCCTCCTCCTTTACCCTCGCCTGCCCGCTGTGTTAGCGCGTTCTCCTCGCCATGCCAGCTGTGCGTCAGCGCGCCGTTAGCGCACGTATGCTACACCCTCTCTCGTTCTCCTCGCCATGCCAGATGTGCGTTAGCGCGCATGCGCGCCTCTCTCTCATAACTCTCTCTCGCGGAACGGCTATATAACCGTGGTATCTGCCGTGCGCTCCTCAGTCGCTCCGTCAGTCACTCTCGCTGCTACTGCTCCTACTGCTGCTCCAACTGCTGCTCCACCTGCTGCTGTGATGAGTTGAACTGGGGCCGAATTCTCTAAAAAACGGGCGTCGTTTTGAAACGACGGGGTAGCGCCATGCAAATGCATGTGTTGTGGGGTTGGGGCCGTCGCTTTGGGGTTCCCTGCAGGTAGAGTGAGCCGCAGAGAAGCGCCGTGGCAAGGGCGCGAAGCGACAAGTGAAACGACGAGGGGGCAGTGGGTGTAGCTTCGCGCCCTTGCCACGGCGCTTTTCTGCGGCTCACTCTACCTGCTGGGAACCCCAAAGCGACGGCCCCAACCCCACAACACATGCATTTGCATGGCGCTACCCCGTCGTTTCAAAACGACGCCCCGTCGTTTTAGAGAATTCGGCCCCTGGACACTAACATGCCTGCTACCGCGTTGGCTGACGCAACCCTAACAAGTTCCAGCCAATGTGATAACAGAAATGCTAGCACCAGCGAAGCCAGCGAATCTACGTGTGATTGAGCATCATTTAAGGTTCGCTACACTTCAACCACATTTGGGTAACCGACATAACGGAAACGCGAATTGAACCCCGTGAGATGCCTTGCATCACCCCAGGGTTCCCCTCGCGGGAAGATGGAGAGAATTTTTTTTTATGAACGATAGATTTTTTGCTACTATTGTTACTGTGGGCATGGATATAAAAAAATTTGGACAATCGTCTGGCTACTTCGGAAAGAGGTATTTCCGGAGTCTGACATTGTTTTAAAGTCCGGTTGGTTTTATTTTACGAGAGAAAAGGCGAATAAATATTTATTTATCGAGCAGAGGCCGGTATTACGGGCTTCGTTACGAGGAAGGCATTCGTAGAATTTCTTAACTTCGATTGAAATCTCCTCCCTCCCGTGTTACAAACAACCCGATGAAAAACTTAATACGCCAACTACTGGCTACAGCTGTCTTATCTTAGACACATGTCAAAGCAGGGCTATTTGTTAAAGGAAAGGAAGACAGAAATTATTAGCGTGGGTTGAAAGTTTTAAAGAGAAAGAAAAAAAGAGCGAAGTACAACTGCAAGCTCCTTTAAAGTGGAAGAAAAAGCCGAAGTCTCATATTGGGCTAACTAACCTGATGTATCCTGACGAACCTCGCGCAGTCTACAACATTACTTGAAGAGGTTGTGCTCATATTTACAGGAATCATTTGGCCCCACTGGACGTTTGCTCTCGTGTGTGAGGAATAGTGGTGCGGAAACCGCAGAAACCAGCCGAGACACTTTAATACAGCAACGATATATTTGTGATTATAAAAATAATATATGTGCATTTTCAATGCAAAAGCCCCCCCCCCCCCCCCCTTATAAAAAAGCCAAAGCCACTTCACTGTCAGTACGTTTAACGCTGAAACGTTGTCCTACTGTCAATATGTTACCTGAAGTGTCTACCTTGAGCTCGCGCACCTATTGTTTTAGTTATTTCGAGCTAGAACAACCACTTCCACATTTTGACGATGTTTTCTTGTCTGTCTGGTCCTCTGCGCCACACGCTATCCAATGAAGAGGCACATGTTCGTGGTACTGCAGAAAATCTATAATTTTAAGGGCGCATTCTACGAAAAAAGAACGCTTAGTCGGGCACTGAAATCTTATTCCTGCTCCTGCTATTTGAGAGTAGATATGGCTCAACTTGTTTTGATTTATTGCCCGCCGTATCTGTTCCTCTAACACCGGGTGGGTTGCTTAAGTCAAGATCAGAGAGTCAACCAAAGGTTTAAAATCAGACGGACAACTCAGACAATCACTCACTTAATATCGGTGCCTCGTTAGTGCGCTTAAGCTAATTGATGAGTAACTGCAGTTGTCTGGCATTTTGGTTAATGCAAATACCCTTTTTTTTTGTCCCCCACAACGGAACTCATACAGCTGAATAAATCTTTAATCCTATTCCTTACTGGCAAGCCTATTTTTGTTTTCGCAATTTCAGCAGCACGGTTGCTGGAAATGTTCATGGTCTGTGACCTGGGCGGATCTTTAGGCGGCGCCATGCAGGACTGCCTAGTTCTGGCTGGGGAATTGATTCGCCGCCTCCGTTGCAGGCTTCAGCCACAGAAACACACAGGTGGCGGGAATTAACGGCCAAATACACTTTTTGTTTTACGATTAGACATCCTCCTAAAAAAACAAAATGAATCACAAAAAGAAATAGAAGCAATCCCAAAAGGTTAATTATCAAAAAATCTACCGTCCCTTCGCGAAAATGCGAAAGCGGCGCTTTCTTGCGCACTAAGTAAACGCATTTACGAACAATCTAAATGCATACCGATACCTGATTCATGAGATTTATACTATTGTACTCGTTCTTCATGATCCCTACATACATTGTGTCATGCAGAACAGTTCCTTTTTCGCGAGTTTCAACTGGCCCTTTTTAACGCAACAGAAGCCATGTTTTACGCATGTACAGTCTCCTAAGCGGGTAATTGTCATGAAATGTGCTTCTCTATACTTTTTACAACACAAGAGTTACAGCCGTTCTCTGTAATCATACTTCCTTCGTATATGGCCGTGATTCACTCCATATTACGCAATGCAGAACAGGCCAGCTTACAAAAACCAATACCAACACCTTGAAAGTCGGCTTCACCTCTAAACAAGGATGCATTGCTGAGAAGATATTTTTTCTGGTCCAGTTGACTGTTTTTTTGTTTTTTTATGCGAGCTTATCGGTTGGCCAACCAGTCTATGAGTCAATGCATTAGACTTTTGACAGGACGCCATGGGTCTTACTTTACAGCGAAGTTTTCGCTTTACAAAAGTTCAGTGTCCTTCTGTTCTGTGAAGAACGATGCCAAGCGAAGCTATGGTGCCGAGCCTCAACGTGAGCGACAATATGTTTTTACTGTGGCGCACTCCAAGACGTGCACACAACAATACACGTTTGTTCGCAATTTGCGATTGAGCAGACTTCCTAGTTAATTACCTAAATAAAACTTGGACGGACCAGAGTTTCATTCCAGGGGACAGGCATGAGCTGCCTGCTTCCCACCCGTAGAAGCCAATGAATTGACAGCTGATATGAATCCTCTAATATTTACAACTTTACTGTGAAGTATGTAATTTTGACACGCAAACGAAATTTTGAGTAATGGTAGGGCCGTATTAGCGGCTACTTGTTCTATAATTGAGTTTGGGACAGTTTCAATGAAACAGGAGTTATAGCCATTTCTGTAATCATGCTCTCTCCGTAGACGGATGTGCTTCACTCTACAACGCACAATGTGGAATATCCAGGTTACAATTAAAGGCCAATTAAAGTGTCTTCAGCTCTAAGCACAA
This sequence comes from Haemaphysalis longicornis, assembly GCA_013339765.2. Lineage (NCBI taxonomy): Eukaryota > Metazoa > Arthropoda > Arachnida > Ixodida > Ixodidae > Haemaphysalis > Haemaphysalis longicornis. Next base: position 12,229 of record JABSTR010000241.1, read on the forward strand.
ATTTATTACTGCGAAGACATCCCTTCAGGGGAAACATAAGCAGTGTTATATCAAAATATGAAGGCCCTTGGACGTTTTTATTATTTCTATGATCGTTTCCATACGCTGAATGTGTGGCGCACAGTTTTACAATTCCAGGATTTGAGTTGGCCCCGTAAAATGGCGCTACGCTCGCTTAGTATTTTGCCTACATGTCGCTCTGCAATCGGAGACGGCGTACTGGATCCTAGACATGGACAGCTTCACTGTAAAAATGCGTTTGATGGGCGGGGAGGAAGTGGAGTGGGCGCCGTGGCAGCAGTTCGCATAGGGCGGCGCCGAATGAGGTAAGGCCCACCGTGTGCACAGACACCCATGTGCTGCGCAATGCCAGTGCACATTAAATAAATCCTGGTGGCTGAAATTACACGGGGCCCTCCTCTACAGCATCTCTCATTAACCAAACCAAGCCAGTCGTGAAATCTTTGCAATAATACATGCAACTAGGACCGCGGAACTGAAAAGAAAAAGCGCTCACTTATCGTACGCAGAAACTACACAACCTGCCGCAGTGAGGAAAGTGAGCTTTCCCGCCACGAGGTCGCCGCGCGCTAAGACGCTACAAGCATGCCGAGTGTGAGGCATGCTTCACGGCAAACCAAGCACGGCGCGCTTCCGACTAGCAGACGACACGAAGCCCCGCCTCCAAGCCCTTATGCACCTGCACCGCTTAGGTTCGATGAGCGGCTGCGGCTTGGGCGTTGGCGCTCGGCGGAGCGCGGCCACGCTGCGCCGTGTTCGTACCAAGAGTGGACGGCCCTTTACGTGATCTTTAGGTGTGCCTTTTCATGCACAGCTAATGACGGTACCGGCACACGGGGTAAATGTAGATAACACTAGGCGTAGTGAAACTATAGGCTAGCGTGCTACGCCGATAATTTACCGTCTTCCTTCTAAGCGTGAGGTTGGATGTGGATGCCTAATTTCTGAAAGTTTTATTTTCAACCTTTTCCGGTTAACGAAAGCCATTGAAGAAATAAATCTAGAAACACTCATGCATGCCCCTATATGGTAAATAAGTCACGGAGTTTACAACCAGAAAAAGGGGTGGTGATTAACCTTAAAGGGGCACTGACACAAAAATTTTGCATCTTGTTTTTTTTTGTTGCGATAAGTAGCTAGTGACCTACTTATAACCTGTAGAAACCTCATTTGCTTCAGCGTGCGACGGTTGTTTAATTAGAGGGATTTTCAATGCTGCCAGTCGCAGTTTCGGTTTCAGCGAGTGCCGCGAAACGATGGATTTAGTGGATTTTGTGTGAACAAAGCTGACCACGTGACCATCGGAGGGATATCACAGAGCAGAGCCGCAGTGGCACTGTTGAATCCGCATCGACGGCAGTTTCTGCGAATGCCCCCACGTACTGATCTCACGAGGCGCTTAATTAAAAAGCGACCGTGGATGTGACGCAGGCGCTGCGAGTGCAAATGCTACCGCGGCTAAAGAATGACGCGCGACGCTCGAGACGGTGGGTGGAAAGAGAGAGAGAACAACTTGACGCGTGCTGGGAGCAGCCGGCCGGTCTGCCTACAGGTCCGCCTACAGATGTGCTCGGCTTAGCACTGCGGCGGATATTCGAGTGCCGCTCTCGTAAGTGGTGCAGAGGACAATTTTTAATGCAACCCGCCATCGCATCATTAACTCCTTCCTCATGTAAGCCACCATGGTCGGGACTTGGGGACGATTTCGTGCAGCGGTAACAAGCTATCACTCGAGCTACCTGCGCCGGCCTGGGCCACTTCGCGGCCGTGGCCGCCGCCTGCGCAGCGACCGTGCGGCTAGCTCAGTGGGCTTTTCGTGCCTCCGGTGCGTTTTCGCATCCAATGGTAATAAACAGTAATAGAAACAGAGTGCATGGAATCGCTGTAGAACTTTGGTCGCGGCCAGCTGCCCGATGAGCTGACGAAATCACGGCGCCTCCGCCGCCAACCATCGGGTCGTTCGTTCTCGAGAGCAGAAGCTCCTCCCTGAGGCCCTCCGATTGGAGCGGCGAGCCGGGTGAGCCGGCGAAAAACGCCGGCAGTGCGGAAGCGGCAAACACAAACTCGTGACGTGTTTGGATGTTGTTTATTTACACAATATCCTCGGGATGTCGATTGCGCGTGGTCCTCTGCTGGCTGCTCGGTTGCATTTCGCACACTTTAAAATTGTTTTTAAATATGCTCTAGGCTGTATTCGCCGCTGATATTCGCCGCTGATTGCAGATGATGTATATGTGTTCCCACCAATCTATCTCCGAAGTTATCTCGCCTTCAAAATTTTGCGTCAGTGCCCTTTTAAGCTTAAACCCGCGCTATTGAGCTTCCGCTTTCCATAACTACAAGTTTTCCTAGGCCCCGAAAGAGGTTGTATATACGACACACTGGCTCGAGGGTCTTAATCAGATAAATATTATTCGAATAACTCAAATCACAGCAAGCGCTATTATTGTCTGCGTTGTAGCGAACATTGAGAAAGAAGCTTACAAAAACGGTATCCTGCTTTTGGAGATTTATGAGAACTGATGCGTTAACATGCACATGGTATCTCCACTCAGGCGAAGAGCGGATGACCGGCCATCCTGCATTAATACTGAATGACGCCTCAGAAGTATGATTCTTTGTTATGTCGATAATATATGTTTATATTCCTGATGAGCAAAGTAATTATCTTTTTGATCATCAAGATATCAAAACGAGGGTTACTTTTCGGCCCTATATTTGTCTTCTAATCATTTGAGATACAGAGCCATTATCCTGCTCCGGACGAGAGCTAATAAGTATTCCTCCACCAGTGATTAATTTGTTATATTTTAGGTATCAGAACGATATTCCCCGAGAAAATCTTGATCGGTCCTGATTGTCTGGCAGTCATTTAAATTTTATGACACTCGCTATCAACATACATACTACGCAAGAAAAATCGTGTGGCCTGTATTGCTCTGGAAGCGAATTCACGTACCCGCAATTGATTCAGGGTTTGCTCTGGAAACAAAAAACTTGTAACACTACCCCTGGTGATCAGAGAAGTGAGGGTGAATATCCAGGCTTGTCTCCCTTCTCCCGGACTAACTACGCCATGCAGCGAGTCCAATGACAGCAGTCGTACACCCTGAACCAACAATATCTGTTTAACAAACCACCGGAACACTTAAAACCTATATCGTGGAAACCATACCGTTGATTTGGCACCCTTTTAGATGCGACTGCATCTCATTCACTCGCCTGGTCCCTCCATACGGCGTTGTTGTCCGTCTACACCCCTCCCCCTACACAATAAAAAAAGTAATAGTTAGCGGCGCCTGGTTTCGATCCCACAACCCTGTGGGCGGAACGCGAGGTACTTGGTGCTCTTCCCACTGCGCCACTAAACCCAGACATAATCAAATGCTACGAACGCGCCTTATATCCTTGACTCATTCAAACTACGTCAAGAAGCTACTGATACAACGCATGATGGGGCAATCATTAACACTTGCAATAAACGAAAAGAAGCTCCCACTTACAGCAACAATGATGGAGTAAAGGTCGTTGCGACAGCGAAGCCCCAAGCATACCACTTAGAGAGATTGACCAAGATTGGCCAATAAAACATAATAATAATCATAAAACATAATAATCATACGCGTTCCCGACACGTTTCACGCGATTTCAAAATCAATCCAACGGAAACACCCAGTGAACCCCACGATGCGTCGCAACTACACAGGGTTCCCCTCGCGGGGAGGTGGGCGCAATTTTTAGTATATATGCGTACTTGTTATTTATAGCTACAGTTACGCCTTTCGGAGTATACCATAGAACTAAGTTGAAACTATCTTAAGATGTAAACCCAGGTGTGCATTTGTTGAATGTGTGATATGCATTGCCTTTAATACCCTGTAATGAACTGTTAATTTGATCCTCCTTGTTTTATATTCTTTGTGGTCGACTGAGGTTACACATTTTTTCAGCTTATTCAGATTCATATGTATGAAATAGCGCTTTCCTTTAACGTTTACGCTGGAAAAGCTGCGCTGTCATCTAGGACCTGTGCAGAGTCGGGTCCTCGTCAACTAACGACTGTCGTGTGTTTTAGCGCGAAGCATTTTGCGCCCGGTACAGGCGTTTGGCGGCGGTGGTGGCGTAACGGAGCGAGCGAACGAGACACCCTGCGAAGAAAGAAAACACAAAAGCGCCAGGTGAAACTGTGAAGGGCACGGTGGCACGCGACGTACAGCGTCATATCCGAGCCGGTCGCCACGGCTCAGTATATCTCACTGCCTAGCCATTACACTTTCACCATGCGTCACAGCCAGAAAGCGCCATCCCCCCACAATTTCACCAGGCGCTCGTTCTTTGTTTTTGAATAATGCTTACCATGTGAGGTTTGCGGGGGAGGGTGAAACATGCTTTCCAACTACATGCTTAGCGGTGAAACGCTGACAGATAACGGCAGGGCGTCGCACGCCGCCGTCCGTTCGCTGATCACGTGATCACTTCATGAGACGCAGCAGATATGCGCCGTTTGTTACCCAGAAGACTGCAGTTCGCGCTGCACACAAATTTTCTATTAGGGATTATATTATTCGTCAGTGCATTTTTAGATGCAAAGCATCTTTTAATCGAGGCTCCATCGTCCGGGGTCCGGCGTCTACACCTCTATTCCTCTCCACAACAGCTGTGATAACGCCGCTCTCTCTCCCCTCCACCTGTCGACACCACCTGTGCGATAGCACAAGCGCTGCTCCACCTCTCCCCCTCTCCACACCACATGTGCGTGCTGCTCCTCCTCACCCCTCTACCTCTCCACTTCAGATAGCCAGGTCCGCGCCGCTGCTCCCTTCACTTGCTGCTTTCTGTCGAGACAACGCTGCGCCGTCCGATGAGCTGACAATGGACGCCAACGAATCTGGCAGTCACCTGGCGGCCACGCCTTCAACCAGCAACAACCAGTTTACTTCCAGAACCGCGAGCACTTCTGAAGACAAGGCTGCGCAGAGGAGAGCTCGCGACGCAGAACGTAATCACCAGCGTCGCGAAACGGATCCCTCACTTCGAGAACGCGAAGCCGCTTCGAAACGCCAGCGTCGAGCAGCGGATCCGGATGCCGTTTGTCAACACAACGCTTCGACACGTCGCCGTCGAGCAGCGGATTCCTCGCTTCGAGAACGTGAAGCCGCTTCGAAACGGCAACGTCCAGCAGCGGATCTCACACTGCAAGAAAGCGACACCACTTCGAAACGCCAACGTCGAGCAGCAGATCTCGAAAACTCGTGCACACTCGAGATGCTTTGCATCTCCTCAGCTTTCCCTCGTGGGAAGATGGTGTAATTTTTTTTCACTACACTCCTGGAATCGCCAAATGTGGATAGGAAAAAAGTAATGTTTAGTTCGATTTGAAAACTCGCTGGCGCATCAGTCTGCTTGAAAGGTTTTAAGCTAAATTATGGATGTGGCTGTGTTCGCATGTGGAAAACTTGCAGTTCGGTTGAGATAAAGATTCTTAATGAGAAAAAATATCCGTCGGAGTACAAGAGCCCAAAAAATGCACATGGCGTATAATGTCATGATTTGTCTCATGTTACGATGACTAGAAGGCTAAAGTCTCAGTGGCAAAGAAATAAAGTCCGAAACGTTATCTACCTTTGTTGCAGCTGAAAAGCCGACCGCGTCACTCGAAAGTTTGGGAGTACCGCGTCACAGAAACGATAGCTGCGTTCTTTTGACACCCATGTACATGCCTTTGTGCGAAATCGCCAACAGCAAGTTTGTCCACCTATGAAGAAGTCAACTAACGTCACTTTCTAAGCTCAATGAGAGGTTCATTGACAGTATTCGGGATGCTTACTGAAAGAGGCCTTTTATGTCCCCCTATTCAGTTTGCTTGTTTATTAGAGTGGTTTTTTCTTAGTTTTTATTGGTGGACAGCCTAAAACGCGCATGAGTATATAGCATTTTCCTCTGAAAAAGATATGGACGTCTAGTTTATCGCGTTTACCGGTTAAACCACAGTTACACAAGGCTCGCACATGTTTTGCTTCATGCTGTAGATTTTCAAAAAACATAGTCCGTTCCCAATATCTCTGTCAAAGATATCTACATCAAAGTTTACGTAGATATTCTGATTGGTGATGTGGATAATAAATATATACAATTTTTTTCCATGTAGCCCCTTCGAACTACACACACACAGAAAAAACAAAAAGTGAGGAACAGCATTCGCAACAGCAAAGCTAGAGCAGCGATACAGGAGAATAAATATAATCCAAAAGCGGCCAAAATGTATTCGTTATAAAAATCTAATTTTAGTAGAACCTTAACTAAAAAGAAATTTCTTCAACTCAATCAATCAATTTATTTACAAGCAGAATAATCAATAAAAGTACTAAAAATAAATATGAATGTCTACAGAGAAAGACCACGAGAGCACAGCAGTGCAGTATAAAAGGGGTGCCTCTCTCCGACACCCAAAACTGGTAGTGACATGGTCCATAATGCCAAATTCATGCGAAAAATCGGCCTTCAGGGTACGTTGACCTCCCTAAGAGCCCTCTATGGAAAACAATAACACAGCGCAGATCGAAGGTTAAGGAAGTGGTAGCCAACGCATAGAGTTTCTTAAAGTATAGACTAGAGAGTAATCTGGCGCTAGCGTCTATGCAGCTCATATCAAGGCCGTCTGTGTCGTTATGGGCCATCGTTATACATCGCGCTCGCCTTAGTTTCATTATTGGCTTCTATTGAAACGTTAAATTTAGTTATTTCCAATTTCAACAAAGTGCCACAAAAACGCGAATAATAGTGTGCAATTATGTAAGTGGAAAATAAAAACAGGCTGTTTCAAAACTAAGGAAAAAGAAAGTATAGCGTATTTTTGCCGGAACGGTTGTGCCTCCTATTCCGCAGGCCAAGGTTGTAGTTACGAACAAGGTTAATATTTGGGGGTAGGGAACTCATTAGAGACTCTGATTTTTATAATTTAACCATTATTGCAAATAATAGGTTGCCTGAAGAGTTTGGAAAGTTTTTGAGCGTGCCTACTAAAACGTTGCCTTCTTGGTGACCGGTGCACCGGCCGCCAACTACTTTAGCAAGAAAAAAGAAAACGTGGTGTTAAAGAGTCGTGCACAATGACAAAATAGGACGCATACAAGCGCCCGTATCTGTCGTAACCCCGTGGTCGTATCTTGCTTCGTCGAAGCACGTTTTGTTTCTTCTTTTGGTCGGCTAAAAATTTGGCGGCGGCGTATTACCCGCTCAGTCATGCGTCCTTCGACTGCGGCATCAGCAACATCAGGTGCGATCACGCACTACCTGTGGTTTCACCGAACACGGCTACCACAGAACACGGTATCGGCTTCCTCGTAGCTCGTAAACGGGTGAATGCATAGTGAAGAAAAGAAATCCCAAAAACCACTTAAGAATCCAATTTTCATGCCAAGCCCAATCCAGAAAGGGAAGTCTTCCCATGAACTCCCACGACGACATAGCTTACAAGGCGCAGTTTCCTCTAATACTTACCAAGTAATACTGACTAAGTATACTAATACTTACTAAGAAACTCTATGTAGCCAAGATCTGCCCATGCGAGAAACACCACTAATAGCCCGCGAACTTACACGACAATAAGACTGCAAATTAGCGCTGACGATTACAGACGACCGCACAGATTATCACTATACAGCGAAACAACATACATATTTTCAGAACTCGCACTTTCGACAAAAGATGACCTGCATGTTCTTGCTTGCAAACTCGACGAGCCCTACCCGAACTCCAAGGCCCGAACATTGCCCAGAGCTTAAGCGGCAACTACATGAAGTGTTTTTCTCGCGTCTAGTGGCTGTCGACGGACCTCGTTGCGACGCAAACAATGTTGGAAAGCCCAAGTTACCCTACCAACAACTGTCAGGTTGAATTAGTAGCTAAAAAACCGCCTAGTTGTTCAAATTGACTCTTTCTGTTTTAAATTTGGTCCTCTTCAACGTCTGTCTCACGTCGTCGCTAGGAGACGCCGACGGCAGCCAGACGCGAGTAAAATGCTCATGTGCTTGCCGCTTCATGGCGGTTGTGGAAGTTCAAGTGAATAGCAGAGTGCACGCTGATCTCGAGTTATAACCAGGACTATCTTAGCGCAATGCCGGATGTAGTGGCTGTCTGAAAGGGAATCGTGTCCAAAAAACACGTGTTGTCAGGAAGCAAGTTTAATAATGACAAAAGAGTGCGGGAAGCGGACCAGTCCGGTAAAAAAGTGGCAGATTCGTCTAGGGCAGAAGGAAGGTACGCGGCATGGCGAACACTCTGTGAACCCAGCAAAACAACTCATTGACAGTGTTCTCGGTGTTTTATCGCTGCTTAACTCTAGCCTGAAGAGCCTCTCCCGGACGATGCGTCTTGAAGCGAGCGCTGCCACCTCTTCAGCGCTGAATATTAGAAACCTAATTCCTACAGCGGTAGGTTGGTCCCCTTAACGAATGCCCTTAGCCACCGTTCACCGGAATTATGAACGGTAGCCTTAGACCTTCGATTAGAGGCGCCACCCAATGTGATAGCGCAAAAATAGGTTGCCGCGGATAAAACAGCCGGTAAGGGAAGCTGGTCGCGGCGGTGTATTTTCTTACTATGACCGCATACTATTTTCTCTGAGTACAACTTCTGGGAAACTTTATAGTTTTATTATAAAGCACGTATCTACAAGTAGCAAAATTTACTTGTTTCTCTTTTTTGCTACAGCCGTTTTGTTTTATTAGTTTTTGTTAATTTGATGATGATGATAATTGTAGGGTTTAACGCGCCGACGCAACACAGGCGATGAGGTGCGCCGTAGTGGAGGGTTCCGGATTAATTTTGACCACCTGGGGATCTTCAACGTGCGCCGAACTCTCGTACACACGGGCGTTTTTGCTTTTCGCCTCCATCAGAAAAGCGGCCGCCGCGGCCGGGAATCGAACCCGCGACCTCGTGCTCAGCAGCGCAACGCCTTAGCTACTGAGCCACCACGGCGGGCATTTGTTAATTTGATGCCGAGCCATTTAATAAACGTTTCACACTTTTACCATGTACTACTGGGATCCGCCGCTACGGAGAAGCTCGAAAGCAATCGCTAAGCAAAAAAAGTCACAGAAATTGTCAAAAAAGAATGCTGAAGTCCTCGTTTTTATTTCAGTTTTTTCACCAGAACGTAACCTTAAAAATGACAAGAAGAACTTATGAGACTGGTAAAGGCCATGAGATCGTGAGATGTGAGACTTCAACATTTGTCAAAGACAAGCCCGCTTTTCGGGAAGTGTGGCGTCGTTTTTACTACGCGAACCTGAACAGCCATCGAAATGGCGAACCGAATAATACAGCAAGTCGTATCTTTGACACGTGAGTACATTGCTTTCTGCATGTTAAGTGAAGCATACTGAGTTTGCATGTCTAATTTTACAATAACTTTGCTGTGCCACAAGAAATATTTATCTGGCAACATCAACATGTACCCAGTTCTGTGTGTGCATGCAAGAAACCGCGAACCGCCCTTGAAACATCGTAACAAAGCCCCAGTTTGTGCGAGAAATAACTGTTCAACATTTTGCAGTGTGTGCGTACTTGATATTCAAGATGTGCATTTTCATTGGTTTAAGTGTTTAGAACCCCGCACAAACGTAAAGACAAAAATCCAGGGTGTTGAATATGGAATAAACTTTACAGCAGTACCAAATATGTGAACCAAATATAAGAGCAACACACGAAATGAGGTTAGTCGCTTGTACTTATCGGGAAAGCAGGCCAAAGCACATCGAATTCCCTCAACTCTATTTCTTTAATTTATTCTTGAAGCGGCATTTGAAACTAACTGGAACAACATTTTACCGTGATGCTTTTATTTGGGGCTTTCAATACTGCTTGAGACGAAGGAATCGCAGAGGCCATGGGGACGTTGCGACGAACACATATTTATTCTAGAAAAGCATGATCATGACTAGAACAGGAACGTGCATGTGGTGACTTCTTATTCTTCTTCACTTCTTCTTCTTCGCTTCTCCTTGGTTTCTACATGTTCCCGCCCGCGAGATTCAATTGTAGCATCCCTCCATGGAGTACAAAAGCTGTACCGGTCTCCTGATTAACTGCCGGTCAGGTGTCTTCAGCAAACATGCCCTGACTAGGCCGTCTCTGCCTGGAAATATCTCAACTTTGCACAGCTTCCAATGGGCTTGGTGTGTCTTGTCCCCTAGTAAAACTATGTCCCCTTCCTTAATCGTTGTGTTGGTTGACGACTTCAAGCTTGCGCTTCTTCATTCTGCTAGGTATTCCTGCTGCCATCTTTCCCACCACGCTGCTGTTCTTTCCCGAGAGTTCTTCCAAAAAGCTCCTAGGCATGTTTCGGCGGCTGTGGGGTCTTGATGATGTCTCTGTCTACCGCCTATGACGTCGGCCGGGGTAATTGGCAGTGGTTCGTTTGGGTCGTCGTATACATATGTGAGCGGTCTGTTGTTGAGTATCCCTTCAGCTTCCACAACGATTGTCCGGAGTTGTTCTTCTGTCATAAGCCGTCTTCCAATGGTCTTTCTGGTGGCTGACTTAAAACTTCTTATCAGTCTTTCATAAAACCCGCCCCACCAGGGTGCTAACTCGGCTATGTACTTCCACTTGATCTGAAGATTCGTTGTGAATAGACGCACTTTATCGTCCTCCATCCTCAGTATTTTATTGATTTCTTTTTCCGACCTTTTGAATGATCTGGAATTATGCTGCAGATGGTCTTGCACACGCCCATTCTGGCCGCGAATCTCCTAAAAGCGTGTATAAAGCACTCAGAGGATGTGCTCTTCATCAGCTCAAGATGTACCGCTCGCGTCACCGCACACGTGAAAATGACAATGTACATCTTTTGCTCAGTGTGTCCTTTTTCCTCTCTAGCGTACAGTGGTCCAGTGAAATCGACTCCTATGACTTCAAAAGGACTTGATTGGGTGATTCTGTCAGCTGGCAATGGCGCCATTTCCTGAGTCATCGGTCGAGCGTTGAATCTCCTGCATGTAATGCATCTCCTAATGATCATTCGGACTAACTGTCGGCCTTGAACTACCCAAAACTTTGTTCGTAATCTGGTCAACGTTACACAGACGCCCCCGTGCATTGTCTGATGATGCACATGTCGTACCAAAAGCTCAGAAAGCTTACTGTTTTTTGGCAGTACGATTGGGTGTTTTTCGTCGAAACTCATGTCGCTTCGCTCCAGCCGTCCCTTCACTCTGATTACACCTTCAGTGTCCGTGAAAATTCCGATGCCATGTAATTGGGATATGCCTTTCCTTTCCGTCGCGACGTTCCTGACCGTCTCGCCTGGACGCATGAGCTTTTTTTTGTTCTTGCCTGATGAGAAATAATTCCGCTTTGTTGAGTTCTTCTGCTGTTATAGGACCTGACGTGTTATTCTTTCGTAACTTCCCAGCATAACGTAGCACCCATGCGGCGATCTTTAGTGCCTTCGTATAAGATACGAACCTGCTCACGTCAATAACTTTTTCTTGATTATCGCACGACGTAAGCATACAATGCTCCATATTTGCGACCTCCTTTTCTTCCATATTGTTTATCTGTGGTTGATATGCCGGTCTTTCACAAGATCCTATTAGCCAAACTGGACCTTTCCACCAGGCTTCTGACTTAAGCCACTGTTTCATTTATATCTCTTTCGTCATCAGGTCGGCAGGGTTTTCCTCACTTTTTACGTAGCTCCATTGGTTTGCACTTGATTTCCTCTTTATTTCATTTACTCCATTTTGAACGAAAATGTCCTTGATTTTGCTTGATTTGACCCAGCAAAGCACTATTTGTGAGTCTGTCCAGAACTTGACGTCTTTGCTTTTTCCGACAAAGTTGTCCACGATGTATTTGGCTAACCGTGCTGCGACCATGGCTGCCAGAAGCTCTACTCTTGCGAGTGTTACGTCCTTAAGCGGTGCAACTCTTCCTTTACTCATTAGAAGCTGGGTGTTCTTGCTTCCATCAGTGTATGTGGTCACAAGATATGCCGCTGCTCCGTATGCTCTTGGGCTTGCATCAGAAAATACGTGCAGAGTCGATAACTCTTCCACTTTTCCAAAGGAGTGTGAGCATCTTGGTAACGAAAACCGTCCAGCACCTCCAGCTCTGAAATCCACTCCATACAAGCTGTTCGATATCCATCGGGTAAAGGATCATCCCAGGTGAATGACTCTTTCCAAACATTCTGTAATTGCAGCTTTGCTCGCACGGAAAAGGGTGTCAATAGTCCTAGGGGATCGTACAATCTGGCAGTGGCTTGTAAAAGTTGACGCTTTGTTATCTCTGCGACATCCATCTCCGAACGCCAGGCCGTACTAGGAAAGGTAATTTGGTCCTCTATGAAATTCCACTTCATCCCCAGCACTTTAGTTTTTCCTTCTTGTCTCAGTCGCCGGTCTTGGTCTTCCCCTTCCTTGTCAAAGACACTTCGTAGGGTTGGATCGCTAGATGTCCACTTCCTTAAATTCATTCCGGCTGCAGCAAATATACTTCGTGCCTCGTTGTACATGGTTCCTGCTGTTGACATATCTTCAGCCCCTAGCAACACATCATCGACGTAAATTCCTTTCTTTAGTTCACCCACTGTGTTTGGGAACTTTTCTCTTACTGCATCTAGATGATGATGAATCGTTGCAGCTAACAGAAAACTACTGGGCTTCGTGCCGAATGTAACTCTCTTCATCCTCCAGGTCTCAACTGTCGGGAGCTCTGAGTCTTTGTTCGGTAGTTCCTTCCACCACAAGAAACGAAGTGCGTCCCGATCGTCTTCGTGGATGGCTATTTGAAGAAAAGCTTTCTCCACGTCTGCAGCCATCACTATTTTGTGTTGCCTGAAATTCATCAATAGGGATGCGATGTCAGGGTTAAGGTTTGGTCCAGTCTCTAAGTTGTCATTCCACGACCGACCTGCCGTGCGACTCGCAGATGCATCAAACACGATTCGAATCTTGGTTGTCGCTCTGTCCTCTTTAATCACAGCCTGATGTGGCATGTAGTAGACGAAGTTTTTCCTTTTTTTGCCTTCTTCCGTGCTCACTTTCTCAGCTATACCTGATTCAATATACTCTCGTATTGCCTTATCGTATGCTTGAAGATTTTTGGGGTCCTTAAGTAGTTTTTTGGTTACTTGTAAAAGTCTCTTTTCGGCGACCAACTTGTTTTCGTCCAACGTGACGAGTTCCTTCCAAGGAAGCCTGACTTCGTAACGTCCGTTTTGGAAAAATCCATAGTGTCTTTGATGTACGTATGTACTCCATCGTTGTCTGTTGCCTTGGTGTGAGCAATGTTGTCGCTGATGCCTATTGATTCTAGCTCCCAAAACCTTTTTACTTCTTCGTTTATGTCTTCATTCTTAGTGGTTACCTTCAGTACCATCACTGTTGACGAATTCATTGGTTGGGCTCGAAATTGTGTTGGCCCATGTAACGTCCACCCCAAAATCGTTTCTGCCCCCATTACTTTGTCTTGAAGCCGTTTTGTTCGTCCCGTAACGATCTCCCAATAATAATCCGCTCCGACGAGCAACGATGTTGTTGATGGGACCCTTGACTTGTGATATTGCGTCAGGTCATCTGCCAATGTCAGTCATAAAGCTTTCACTTCCTGCACCACTCTCTTCGGTGGTGATGGCAACGTGTCTTTAGAGATCATGTCTATTTCCAGTGCATCAATTATAATCTCTTCTTCGGACGGATGCCTCTTAATTTTCACCTCCACAACCCTCATTTCCATTTCTTTCTCGCCGCCACCGAACGACCCAACGGTTAGCCTCTCAATTCTTTTCTCCTTGCATCCTAGTTTTTGTGACAAGCTTTGAAGAATGAAGGATCGTTGGCTCCCGGTGTCAAGCATTATTCTTGCGTAGCTGCCAGATTTCTGCCCTTCCGCCTAAGAGAGAGCAGTTTGTAGCAAGATGCACGAAGAGATGTTTGTCTGTTGAGTGTGCATATTGCACGACCGGCTGGATGCAGCTTGGCTTGACTCATCCTGGCCCTTAGACATCGTTTCTGCATCGCTCCTATCGTGGTCGCGTTTTTTGGGACAGCACATTGAAGTGGCGTGTCTTCCTTTGCAGGTCTTGCAGCGAACGTTGGCTCGGCAAATTCGCGCCGTATGGTTTGGTCTGGTGCATCGGAAGCATCGGTTTTCCCGTTGAAGCACAGCCTTCTTTTCGTTAAGCGTAATGGTCCGTCGGCAGTCTTCTCAATAATGTCCTTGTTTTCCACAGAATACGCACTTTTTGCTTGCGATGCTCTGGAAGCTTGACGTCCTGCACGTAGGTCTGACGTTCGTCCTGGGTGCGCGATGGTCTTCCGCTTGGTTGTTGCTTCGGTCGTCAAATTCTCCTTCTCTGCTGCTGATGTGAATTCGCAGAAAATCTAACAGTCTCTGGATTGTTTGAACACTGGCGTCCGATGCAGATAGCGATGATACCGTAATGTTTGTTTCTTTGGTGGCTTCCTTCATCTTGAAGTCCACCATCATATCGGAAGGCAAAGCTTTCTTGATCAATGTCAGTAGCATTGGCGCGTAGCTTTCCAGTTTTACTCCCAATGATTCGAGTCCTCGTTTGTTAAGCTGTACCTTGTTACAAAGCAGCTTGGGTCCCGTTAAGTCTTTCTTGCTCTTGACAGCTTCGAGACTTGTAAGCTCCTTCATATAAACCTCTCGCAGATTCTCCTCTTTGCCGAAGGCTTCCCGCAGCAGTTCTACGGCGTGGTCATAGTTTTCTTCTGAGAACTGCAATCTTCAACTAGTGACGCAGCTTCCCTGTTAGCGATGCCAGCAAGTAATTGAATTTTTGCGTCTTTGGCATGCTCTCTCTGCCGTGTATTGTCGTTTCGAATTGATTCCAACACCGGGGCATAGCTTTCTCGTTCCGTCAAAGTTGATCATTTCGAGCCTTGGGAGCTTCACTATGTCACTTGGTTCCGTGCAGTTAGTACCTTGCATGTCAATATTGGCATTATTTTCTTGAGCGCAATGGGCTGTGCGAGAACTCAGCTCGTATTCCTCGAGTTTTCAAGTCAATCTTGGATAAAGTCTCTACTACTTCATTTCATATTCGAGCACTCTTTTCAAACTCGGCTTCTGCATTTTCTACTGTCAAAACTTGCTCTATTTGGCGTCCCACTTGCTTTAGAGCCTCCGATATTCTTTTCACTTGGTTACGTAGCGTTACCAACGCGCTCCGATCAACCTGTGTCACAAGCTTCTGATCAACCTCATTAACAAGGGTGGTAGCCTGCCCTCGCAGCGCTTTGCGCTTCTTCACGAGTATGTCTCTGTTCATGTTTCTACGGAATACCGCACTGAGGACTCGCCTGTTCTCGTGATTCTGCGATGCTGCTCCACGGGCTTGATCCTTCCAGCTACGCTTGTCCGATCAAACGTTAAATTCCGCCAGCCCGTTGATGCTGAGGAGGCTGGCAGCGTCGATGGCGTAGTCTTCCCCGAATCCTGGTCACTGGCACCATTGAGACGAAGGAATCGCAGAGGCCGTGGGGACGTTGCGACGAACACATATTTATTCTAGAAAAGCATGATGATGACTAGAACAGGAACGTGCATGTGGTGACTTCTTCTTCTTCTTCACTTCTTCTTCGCTTCTCCTTGGTTTTCTACACTGCTCATTAAACATATCCTGCCCCATAGGGTTTGTGCTTTGCGTGGTAGGGTTACAAAAGATACTGGAATAGAGTCAATTTGGGTTCAACTTAGCGCATAAGTGGCAAGGCGAAGTGGTTCAACAGCGTATTCTGGGATTGTTATACGAAGACTGCATTGTTCTTTTGGGGGATAACAAGAGCGATATTTGTGGCCAGGAAGCCACAGACGTCTAGTTGCGTTCTAGCGCAAAAAACGGGAATAATGGTTTTCAATTACATCAGCACAGACTCAGTGTCAATTCAGCAAGGCCAATGTCCGATAGTCAAGGAAAAAGAATAGTTGGGGGTGTGGATAGACGACGGGGTAACTACTTAAGAACTCACGAGGAGCAGCTTAAGAATAAAGAAAAACGGACGCAGCTATAATGAAGCATAGAGGTTTGTGGGTATACGAAATTTGAAGTACTGACAGCAACATGGAAAGAAGTAATGGTTTCGGGTCTGACATTTGCGAATGCTGTACTCTGCTAAAATCAGACGTTATACCAGGCCTTGAAGTGAACCAGAGAACGATAGGCCCTTTGGCCTTAGGAGCACAAGGTAAAACAACTAACGAAGCAATACAGGGGGATATGGGCTGGGCATCGTTTGAAGTTCGACATGGTCTTAGTAAAATATGTTTTGAGAGGAGGTTGACAGCAATGGATCAACGTAGGTGGACAGCTGAAGATTTAGGTACCTATACACGAAAAGAGTGGACACGCAGCGGTTAAGAAAAACTAGAAGGCTAACGGTAAAATACGGAAAGAACAGTGGAGAATCACAGACAGCCAAGGTAACCGAAGAAACAAGACAAACACGTAGAGAAAAAAATGGAAGCTAAAACGTCTTAAAGATGTACAGGGAAGAGAAACTGGACATCAGAAAGAAAAATTTCCACTATAATTTCGAGGGTAGTCCTTCGCTTTTTGAGGATTGAGCAGGTTGCTTGAGCAGTAAGAGCTTTGTTGGGAAGTATACAGAAAATGATGGGGTATGCGTGGTCTGCGGGAAAGAAACACAAACTAGGTTGCCTATAGTTTTAGCATGTGTGTATCCATTGAAATCTTCAAGGGGGAAATATTGGGCTTCCAGAAGACCTAGGGTTTAAGGTTAGAACAAAGCGAGCTAATCTCAAGGCTGTCAAGGCGACTGAAAAAGATTACAATGCTGATGAAAGAAAAAGAAAAGCAGAGAGGGGAGTAATGCCTAGGACAGCTACCACCTGCAACACAAATAAAGTATTTTGTGCCTGCCTTTAAAGCAGCGCTGGTATAGAAAACACTGATATATTTGTTTTTTTTTTTGGGAAGATGACACGTCATCACTACATTTTAAAGGGGATATTACGAGCAATCAATCAATAAAAAGCCTCCAGCTGCAATGGAAAACCTTAGCTGTTCGAAATCCTGTGCTGGGCACTACCAAAGTCAAAATATACAAATGATGTTTCGTCAGTGCTACGGCCGAAATATAATCATTACAAATATCATAGTTACCGTTTGGTGCAGTGCAAATAAACTCCACCAATGCTTATTTAGACAATGGTAGCCTTGAACAGGGGACCAAAGTTGCCAAATATTCTAGCCCTCTCGAGGCACATCGTGTCGCTCAAAATTCGTCGGCGTCTGTTTCTTTCTACGATTGTCATTGTTTGCATTTTATTTCAATATCGTGTAGAAAATTCCTTTATTAGCGAAAGTAAGTTTTTATTGGTCTTCCGAAGTCAAACCAAGCCTATATGCACGCTGTAGGAAATACATAATAGCAGGAAACGATGTTCGTCGACTGTATCGGCTACATCCAACCAATAGCCTCAGTTACGGTTAACGCAATGTTGCATCATGCGAAGTGGTACAGCTGACACAATGTTGCATCATGCACTGTTGCATCATTCTCAGTAGCTCTTTGCAACAGCTGTTAGGGAAGTAGTCTTTCCGAGTGACTGATTGGTTAGCACTCTTTCTGCGACTTCGAAATTACTCTTCTGACACCCCGTAGAAGATGACCACTGCCATAAAATGACATTATTGAAGCCGAAAAACGATAAGTGATCATTGTACGATTAACGTGGTCTTGTGTGCTTTTTTGTGTTGTTCTTTCGCGCGGGAGGAGGAAACGAAACAAATTTCCGCAGAAGGAGTTGTAAAAAAACACGGAAAGAGCGGCCATCACGGTATTAAAGGCCCTAAATTCCAGGTATGTGCAGTAAGCGGATTCAGATCGTGGAGGTCAGTGAAAAAGTGTTGCGCTGACGATTGCTTGTAAGCTAAGCTATGGCTGACTGCAACACGCACTCAGCGGACGACAAAGTGATAGCGCAAGGTTCTAGTATCCCAGAGAGTTTGAAGGACCACTATGATTACATCAGCACTAGCAATGATTTTTGCAACCTGACCTATCGCTGCAAGTACTGCAAGAACAACGTACATACGCGGCAAGAAGCTGTCATGTATACAGAGCGGGCGGGATATAAGTTGCAGTCATAAATTATCTTCATGACAAACACAGAGAGACAGACAGACAGACAGACAGACCAACATTGTCGCGCTCGAGTAGCCAAAGAAAAACTATCTTATTTAAAATTAGCTGCAAAAATACGCTTCCCCCACTGTTCCGCATGCGGCGAACATTGCGGAACTGTACCCCTCGCCACCGCCGCCAGCCGGCAAAATAAGAGATAAACACGAAAATGAAACCTGACTAGCACGCGAGAAGCCCAGGAGAGGGGTGCCGCCGCTGGAAAGGGACAGGACAGGGGCCCTACGCGTCGTTATGTTTATTTCTGTTAAGAGCCCGGGCAAACCCCACACGGGTCTGAATTTAACCACTCATTTTTGTATGCCTCTGTGTGTTGTGCCAGCGCGCCCAACGCAAATTCGCTGCACCCGGCGACGTGCCGACGGTGGAGTTTATTCGCGCCTAGGTCAAACCGCCCGCGGCAGACGTGCCGCAACTTAGCGGGAAAGGCACCGCCAAGTCTGCTCTCACTTTCCCATTCCGATGGCTGGGCCAAATCATGCCTGGGAAAAACGACCCCCGACAGACACGCAGCAAGCAACCCCTGAAGACGGCGCCGCTGAGTCGCCTGCCCTTTCCCTGACGGGGTGGCTTTCTGACGCAATCGCTTCGACTCCATTTTCCGGGTTGAATCTGCGGCTAGTGATAGTCCCGATTGGAGGGATTCGAACTGCACGCGGCTGCATCGGAATACCGGGGGCATAACACCAGCCCGGAAGCAGCTGTGGTGCAGTGGCATCTCATTGGAGGCACTGAGTTGAGAAGTGCTATCACCTTTGTCCCAGCCATGTAACGCTCCTGCTAGCTTTGTATATATCGTATATAAATAGAGCTTCAAATCACCTTTCGGCTCGACTGCTTGGTCGCTCTACTCTCCGCCGTTTCGATAGCGGACTGAGGAGGGCAACGTCACCACAATGTTGACTGAGCTGGGATGACCCAGTCCCAACAGTGTGTGTGTGTGTGTGTGGTGTGTGTGTGTGGTGTGTGTGTGTGTGTGTGTGTGTGTGTGTGTGTGTGTGTGTGTGTGTGGTGTGTGTGTGTTTGGGGGGGGGGAATGTGGAGCGGGTACCACTCGCTGTCGAGAGCCGCAGTGCACCCAGTTGCTGCCTGTGCTTGGCAGGCATTACAGCACTGTCAAACTGCTCTCCCGTCTCTAAACAAAGTTTTCAGATGCGTTTTTCTGAGGCGTAATAGCTTGCACTGGCGTCGCTTTGTTGCTATGTTGGTGCCTCGGTTGCAAAGTGGAAATCTGAAGCCCATGTCTCAAGCAGCACTGACGAAGCTGACAGACATCGATCAAAAAGTGCGGTGGCGTCGTTATGGGCAAGCAACATATTTTCCGAGACGTTCCTAGAGGCGAGCTTAAGCTAAAACCACAACGTATGGCGTTCCCGTTCATCATATAAAAACGGCCCCTTCATGAGGCCTTCCACAGTGCGAACTTAAAGTAGGCAGTAGTTGCTAGAGAGGGGTGGTTGCCCCGCCAGTAAATAGCAGATGAAGGTAGGGGAAGAACAACCACAGAAATTCACCATCGTCGTCAGGTTCCTCATTACACGGTGGCATACACGAGAAGCGGCCCATGGGGTTGCCACTCGAAAGCAAAGCCGTTCGAAAGCAAATCGCTCTTCCAGCAACAAGATGCCAGAGCTCTTTGACAAAATATCGAGGCGAAACAAGGCGTCGCACGCGTTAAACTGGGAATTATGATGTCCGATTAACAACCCACAAACGTGCCTCGGTGTATTCGGATATTTTATTTCCAATGAAGGGGAAAATTACACCGCCGCGCCTGCACGGTGGGGCTATATGCTCCCTTGTAAATGGACTGCACGAGACCATAGTCCCACCGAAGCTGAGCAAAAAGTTTCAAAACGAGAGCCTAATAAAACCACGTGGGCGCATGTACAGTGCTCACGGATTGAAACGCGACACTGCGAGCGTGAGGCCTGCGGTACATGCAGCGCCGCCCGTGGACGCGCGTGGAAGCTAGGTGTTGCATTGTGGTATACCACGAGGATGAGAGCGTTTTAACCGTAGGCTTGCTGCTTCCGGTTGCGAATAAGCTGGCTCTGGTTCCCCGCAGCGACAGCGCTGCGCTGCGAGCCTGGAGCGCAGGAGCGCGTTTGTGCGCCCGTGGTAGCCGCCCGTCGGGCCGCGCAGCCAATTTCGCGACATCGTCTGCTCGCGCGCTCTTCTTACGCGTGCCCTTCCGATGCGACACAGATAATGTGCATGTAAGGTAGGGTCAAGCTTATATAAATAAAACGAGCGTCTGCACAAAGGAACAGACAACTTTATTCCATGATATAAACTAAACAAATAGGAGAGCGGACAAAGTATTGATGCACCGCACCACATGCGAACGTGCCTGCAAAGGCGTCTGTCCTTTTTTTTAGTTTACATCCTGGAATAACGTTTGCTGTTCCTTTGTACAGAAGTCTCTTTTATTCAGATGAGCCTTACTGTGCATTACATGAGCATTACTGAGCCACATTAAAAGGGCACGCGTAACAAGAGCGCTCGCACACGATGTCGCGAAATCGGCTGCGCGCACAGCCGGGCTACTACCGTCGGCGCACAAACGCGTTCCAGCGCTCCAGGCTCGCAGCGCCCCGCTGTCGCTGCGGAGAACCACAGTCCCGCTCATTGGCAACCTGAAGCAGTAAGCCTACGGTCAACACGCTCTCATCCTCGTCGCGGTATACCACAATGCAACGCCTAGCTTCCACGGGCGTACACGGGCGGCGCTGTATGTACCGGGGGGAATCGTTTATGAGGGCAATAGATAAGGTAATAGAAACCAAATAAGCACCAGAGGACTGGTTAGAAAGTAGGATGAATTTAATATATAAAGGCAGAGGAGACAAAGCCAGTATTGATTCATACAGACCACTCACAGTAACGTCAGTGGTGTATAGATTCGTAATGCAGGCGATAAAATCAGAAATTCAAGCATGGATGGAAGAAAATAAAATACTTGGAGAACTGCAGAATGGATTTAGACAAGACAGGCCACTGGATGACAATCTGTTCGTGATAACGCAATGCATTGAAATTTCGAAAGCACAGAATAGACCACTATGGATTACGTTCTTGGACATTAAAGGGGCATATGACAACGTAAACAGAGAACGGCTGTGGAGAATGTTGAAACTCCAGGGATTAGATGACGAGTTAGTACAGTTCCTCATAGCAATCTATACAGACAAGAGAGTGCACCTTACTTGGGAAGGACAGAAATGCGCCCAGCAGGTCAACTTCCATCAGGGACTGAAACAGGGATGCCCTTTGAGCCCAATACTGTTCATGCTTTACATGGCAGGGTTAGAAAAGAAACTGGAAGAAAGTCAACTAGGGTTTAGCCTAACCCATATGCTGCAAGGCGAAGTGGTACAACAGCATATTCCGGGAATGGTATACGCAGACGACATTGTTCTTTTAGCTGATAACCAAGCCGATATGCAGCGGCTAATAAATATTTGCGGCCAGGAAGCCACTGACCTCGGGTTAAATTTCGGTGCAGAAAAATCAGGAATAATGGTTTTCAATGACGCTACCACCAACGTAGTGTCTATCCAGCAAGGCGAATTACCTAGAGTCAAGGAATATAAATATTTGGGAGTGTGGATAAATGAAGGGGATAACTACTTAAGTACACACGAGGAGCAACTTAAGGTTAAGGGAAAGCGAAACGCAGCTATAATGAAGCATAGAGCTCTGTGGAGGTATAACAAATATGAAGTAGTAAGAGGAATGTGGAAAGGAGTAATGGTTCCGGGTCTCACGTTTGCGAATGCTGTACTCTGCTTAAAATCAGACGTTCTATCACGCCTTGAAGTAAACCAGAGAACGGTAGGACGTTGGCCTTAGGCGCGCATGGAAAAACAACTAACGAAGCAGTTCAGGGAGATATGGGCTGGGCGTCGTTTGAAGTTAGAGAAGCTCAGAGTAAAATATGCTTTGAGATGAGGTTAAAGGCAATGGATCAACGAAGGTGGGCAGCTAAGGTTTTAGGTACCTATACTTGAAAAGCGTGGACACGCAGTGGTTAAGAAAGGCTAGAAGGCTAACGATGAAATACGGAAAGAACAGTGGGGAATCCAAAACAGCCAAGGTAACCAAAAAAGAGGCAAGGCAGATTGAAACGAATAAATGGAGGGAAAAAATGGAAGCCAAAACGTCGTTAGAGATGTACAGGGCTGAGAAGATGAACATCACAAAGGAAAATTTCTACGATAATTCCCAGGGCAGTGCTTTGCTTTTTGAGGCTAGAGCAGGTTGCCTGCGAACTAAGAGTTTTGTGGGGAAGTATTCACAAAATGATGGGGTATGCGTGGTCTGCGGAAAAGAAACAGAAACTATGCGGCACATCGTGCTAGAATGTGAGGGTATCCATCCAAATCTACATGAAGGGAATATTGGGCTTTCAGAAGCCCTAGGATTTAAGGGTATCACAGAGGAAGTTAACTTCAAGGCTGTCGAGGGGACGAAAAGAAGATTAGAATGCTGGTGGACGAAAAGCAGAGAGGGGAATATTGCCTAGGACAGTTACCACCTGTAACAGAAAAAAAAAGTATTTCGTGCCTAATAAGCTTTTTGTGCCTGCCCTAAGCAGCGCTAGTATTGAACCAAAAGTGTAAAACATAGGTATATTAGTCTTTTTTGGTAAGATGACATGTCATCACCCCGATACAAAGGGGAAACCAATAGAAATCATCATCATCATCATCAGCAACGCGCTCGCAGTGTCGCATTTCAATCCGTGAGCACTGTACATCAGCCGTATTATCGCACAGCGGCATGTTGCGGACAATTTCCGTGACACAAACCACGCAGTCGATTTGACGCGAATCACGTAAATTAACTGCGACTGTTGAAACGAGCGGCTCGGCTCACGAAACGACCACACAGTGACATCCGTGTACAGAAACTGCTGAAGACCGGAAAAGAGCCACCTCTGTGCGCGTAGTGCACGCATTGTTAGCAGCCCCCACCGCCTCCCCTAAATCAACTTGTACAGAGCAAGCGGAACGAAGTAGCTACGTGTTCCCAGGCCGCGTATTTTTAAACAAAAATAACTGCGCCAATCAACGCGTGCCATAGAAAGAGAGCAATTGTGGCCGCGCTTCTAGCCCGGACCTCACCCCTTGTTTTTCCCTTTTCACCGCGACCCATTAGCGAGCGACCGCCGAAAAACGCTAACAGCGCCAAACAGGGACAGGGAAAGGAGGGAGGCGCAGTTTTCGTTGTCTGATTTTACCATCCTGTGAGTTAACCTGCACAGCGGCACCGCTAAAGGTATGTGACTCGTAGACGCTCGTCCAGACACGAGTTTGTGATAGAACTCGTTTGCACTACTGTACTCACCAGTGCATGCACTCGAAAATACCGTATTCAAGAGTATTGTACTCATGAGTACTGTATAATCACGAGTAGCAGTCATGAGTAATCATACTCATCAGTACTCATACTCATGAGTACTGATACTCATAAATACTGTACTCATGAGTACTGTACTCACGAGTAGTGGGCTTACCCCTGTACTCACTCGTCATCGTACTCACTTTTTTAATCTAGGTGCGTACTCACTCATCATCATACTCACTCGTGCGTATGAGCACAAATGAGTACAAATGAGTGTACTCCCTAGTGAGTACACCGAGCTATGCTAGAAGCAGCTGCCGGGCCAGATAAAAAACCCGAGCGAAAGAAGAAGCGAAAACCTAAAAAAGGGCTCATAGCATACAGGGAAAATCACGAAAGACGGAGAGACGAGGAGGTCATCAGAATTCTGCTGCCCGTAGGACCCCCGTTCGAGAGACGAGAACACTGCTGCCGTTAACGGGACTACCAGTGCACATACCGACGCTACTGGCAATCATCAAGTAAAGCCTGCAAGAATGGGGTATCGATTCTGTCGTTCTAGCCTGCATCACGCGCGAATGAAGCCCCGTCGCTGTCACCGGCTGCTGCTGTTCCGCCGCACTTGCGCTCTCTGCTGTTGATCGCCACTGCCGTATTCGACCAAATATGTGCCCTTCCGCAAAAAACTGTGAGACCTTTCTTGTTTTACCTTCCTTGAATTTGGTGCGACACAAACCATTTGACGGATACCACACATGACCCGTCTGACTTGAAGATATCGCGACACCCATGAAGGTCTAAAGATATTCAGGATAACATCACATTTATAAGATGAATAAATAAATAATAATATATATGTCGAAGCCATCTGCAGTGCGCGTCGACCACGCGGGCAGCTCAACAATGCGTCTATCTGCACAGCGAATAGGTTAAGAAAACCGGCAGCAAGCCTGGCGAAGGAGAGAGGTCGCCAGCAAGACGAAAGACGATTTCGTGCTAGTGAGTCGGCGGCAATCTCCTACCTGGCAGCGAGGAAACTGAAATAAATTCTGAAATACTTGTAACTGCCAGTCAAACAAAAACCGAAACAAATTTTTGTGGGTTTTGCTTCTGAACGAAATGTAAAATAACATGATGTTTTTGCTCCAGGCAAAAATAACGTTTTTTTTCGTTTTCCGGTTCAGGTTTTCCTTTGTCCCGACACAAAGTAAAAAATGTTGATTACGGAATTGTCGAAGTGGAAACTATGTGTATACAAAAACTTTTAATATGTGACAAAATCGGCGGGACAAACTCACATTTGGTGATTTCGAAAATAAAGGTGTGTCTTTAGTGCCAGACTTAGCTAAGCACTTGGTTACATTCGGTGGCACGTTTGAATTACATGTAGAACAGAGCAACCACCGCAAGACGGTTTCAACATTGCGTGCCATTGTCCGGAACGCTGGCACAGATGTTTTGTGCTGTGGTATTGGCTGACAGATTGCTTTTAAGTATAGTGGTAGTGCTTCCCGCGGAATATCTTTTAAAGTGGTTATCAAAACTTGCTGCAGTTGGTTACGCCTACTTCAGGTAAATACTCAGAGAACGAAAGCACTTCGTTTTAAAAACAAACAAGCTTTTACTTGAAATAGCCACTTCAGAAAAAGCAACAGCTTTTGACCAATCGATAAATCAATTTCAAGAAATATTGCGCATGAGCCTGCAAAATTCGCTATACAAAGCCTTTGCCTCGATATATTACATAGAGCAGCTCATTTCGAGCCTTTAAATGATTTACATTTCTGCACCCCCACACTGCACACGAAAATTAGATGGATATTCCAGCTGTGGTGCTTGAACATCAATTACGTGGTATATACAAACTGTTTAAAACACAGTGCAACTTGGCTTTACAAAGACATAATCCCGGCCACTTAGGAGATGAACGCACACAGAAGCGCTTGTTTTAGCTTGTATCGTTTGCTTGCGCCTGGTGTTTGGTCTTTGTAAATGGAAGGCACGCCTTATATTCGCAGTTAAAAAATTATCGTGTTTCCGCTTGCCAAGCGGTGTCCATGCTTCCTGTCCTGGTTGATTATAAAGAGGTTTTGCTAATACCTCTTTTCAGAGCAGGGAGTACTGGGCAAACCTGCGGGTACCGACTATATTTTCAAGCCCCTGAACACATACTGGTAAAGATAATCTTATAATGAGGCCACCGCTTACGACGACATTCTCAAACACATTCCTAAGTGGCGCTATAGTTGGTTAGGATTGTGTAATATTAGTGAAAAATGTGTAATTGTGTGGTTTGTCAATGGGATTTATGACGTGGTTGGCTTAGGGAATGCCTCTTGGATATGTTCATTTTCCTCATATTTTCAGACAAAATGAGCGCCACTCAATAAAAGAAATCGGTGATCACGACGACTACATCAGCAATATTGTCTTTAGCGTTGCATATTTTTATGGGGGCGCAATTGAGAGTGTATGTTAATCGCATGGCAGCTTTACGGCTGCATGGTTCCGTTGGCGAGAGCGTCTAGCCGAGCGTTAGTTCAAGATTTCACGCACATCTTTATGACAGTTTTGCAGCACCATAGGATTAATGAAAAAATTTTCATAGCACTCCGATGAAAATTTCTAAAGTCATTTTTTAAACTCGCTGTGCGTATAGCTTCAACGTTGCAGCGATACCGTCTATAAAAGGACAGCGCAAATTATCGCGCAAATTCCAATGTAGGGGTTGATGCAGCAGACGCCAAACAATGAACAACCAACACAGTCCGCTTCTGTTTTCGAACCTGCGGCTTTGCCATGCACTGTAGAAAAGAGTAATAAATGTTTTTTCTGAACTTGAGCAGCATGCAGTGTAACCATTTGCCTTTTTGTGCAGGCCCGCCGCGACGTTTTTTATGCAATACAATTCAATGGAACTAGGTAGGGGTCCTTACAATTTAATGACTTCTTTAAAGGCCAGTGGTAAGTACATCTTTTAGCTATATAAAATCTTTCTACCAATTGTTATTTACAAGCTCAAACACGGAGCTTTGTTAGACAACAAGCCTAACGGTTCAATAGCAGCCTACTATCCTCTCTCGCCTAGTAAACATTTCACCTCACTGGTTTAACAAGGAACTGGAATAGTTTGTATCTGCCAAATATTTTCAGTTGAGCTGACAGATACTGTTAACGTGTGTGCGAGAAAACACGCCTTCTTGGTTGAACCTGCTGGTGTTGGCAGAAATAAAGTGGCCAAAGAACTTTGATTAGCAACTCCTAAGAGTGAGCTCAAGAAACCTTGAAATTTGTTTGTGTGTGCAAGCGATTTTAAACGTCTGTCTTTTCCAGTAATCATAGCAAAGATCAAATGAAAACACGCATTTTCTCTTTAATTTGAGCGTTACTAAAATAGTGGTTCACTGGATGTATGCGATAAGGAACCAACAGACGACGAACCATACACGATGGTCAGATTTCTTTATGCTGCGTAACTAAACTGAAAGCTCGCCCTGAATAGCAAGCCGGAAACATTACTGTATGAGAGAACCTACCGAATAATAATAGAGACGAATGATTTAGAGCCCGGGGAATGGCTCTTTGTTTTATGCGCTTGAACTCATCGTTTCAGTGATGCGTGATGCGCGGGCGGTATCTGTTCAATAATGTCTGCCCGTTCATTGCGAAGTAATGCTTCTTATTTCGTGCTTACCTCACCTAGCCTGAAAAAAGTTGAATGAGAATACACTGTTTAAAGAGAGTACAAAATCCACAAAACCCTGCCGCGGTGGCTCAGTGGCTGAGGCGTTGTGCTGCTAAGCACAAGGACGCTCGTCTCCCGGCTGCGGCGCCCGCTTTTCTTATGGAGGTGAAAAGCAAAAAACGGCCGTGTGTACAATAGAGAGTTATAGCAGATCGGAAACACAGTTCCGGTACGGTAACGTCTACCGTCTGGACGCCACTGCGCATGCGCAGAACCCTACCGTATACCGGAGCGACTTGGCCGCATGGTACCGAGACGTACCGTGTCCGTCGTTCGAAAGCGGGCGGCCGCTTTGGAAGAGTTTGGGAGAGGTACAATTGGCTCACGCCTAGTCGAACGGATTGTAAATATTAGATCGTTTAAGAAAAATGAGGTTTCAACAAGTGAAATATGCGAGTTTCTGTCAGTTCAAGCAGCAAGCAAAACACGGGTCCCGGCCCGACTGCCGTGGCTTGTGTCGTCGAGCGACGCACGTCCGATAGCTTCTTTTAGGTGAAATAAAGGCGATACGGCTACATAATTAGTATTAAGAGCAACATGGGGCCCGTCTACAAATCGGCGAGTGAGGAACAGGCGATATCAGTGCGAGGAACTCTCAAATACAACGAAGAACTAGCCAGCCGTATGTACTGAGAGCCCAGCTTGACCTGCTGGCGCCACCTGTTGAGATGGCGTAGAGGTAAAATGGCCGCTTTATGTGTTCACGCAGTCGGAGTTCGAATCTCCGTAGGGGCGTTGGATGTTTTTTTTTAATACTGTCTTTAGCGCTTTTGAGAACTGCAAACTAATATTTCAGCGCAGGAAACGCCACAGACTCACTAAAAATTGGCAAACGACGTCCAACACAAGTCGCTCCCAGTGACGGTAGCATGTCCGGTAGTTACGGTCTGCTATAGCTCTTATAACGAGCCTTCCCGGTACGGTCCGGCAACGGGTACCGTGTACCGTACCGGAACCGTTTTTCCGATCTGCTATAACTCTCTCATATTTCGGCGCACGTTAAAGATCCACAGGTTTTCAAAAACAATCCGGAGTCCTACACTACGGTGCACCTGATCGCCTGCGTTGCGTCGGTGCGATAAACCCTACAATCAATCAATCAATCAATCAATCAATCAATCAATCAATCAATCAATCAATCAATCAATCAATCAATCAATCAATCAATCAATCAATCAATCACAAAATCCACATAACCTTCGCCTTAAGTACTTACTGGGGTGCCAAAACTATTCACGGTAAGTACACCGGAAACATAATCGCCACACAAAAGTTCACCACCACCTTGTTGAGCGCACAATGCTTTCGAATACAATGTTTAATGCCTTTACTAATTGAAAGCACCACTGCTCATGCAGACGTCGGTTTATGCCGTTGAGCGCACCAGTCTTGCTACCTAGGTGCAAGAAACCATCTTGCATTGGTTCACGTACAGCAAATGTTGCCGACAAATCAATGGCCTCTTCGCGTCCCCCATTGCGGCACATACAATTTTCCCGAGGGGATATTGAGGGCTTTTTGTTAGAGATGATAGTGCGGCCGCTTTTTTGGCTTTAACAAAACATGCCGGTGAATCGCTATGTGGCCCAAGACTACGTGGTTTGGTAGCCAAGTAACACTAAAACCAGATAGCAGAGCTTTCAAATCCGTAAATGTGGGCCTAGCATTTCTTCTGCCAGAAGTGGCGAACCCCATGGGGCATAAACCGCGTTTGCTATTGCCACCATGAACAAAAACCTCTCCCCTTCGCTGTCATGACCCTCACAAATTTTTGGTAAAGGAACTAAGGTCCTTCTATGTTTAGTTGTCATCCGGAGATATTCAGGTCCTGCATTCAAACGGTGTATCCCGGAAGTGCGCCCAAATTATTTAACTTCGACGGAGGTAACGGTCGTAGCTGTGATGCTACTTGCATGTAGCGTCTAGTTAAGGCCAAAATGCGTAGCATAAAGCAGATGTTCAAGTTGCAAGTACACCGTCAGCCCATATGTCCATTCCGTAACGTTCCAGAAGAAAAGTTGTTCCCTGTGATACAGTAGCAGCGCTCACACGCTCGAGGCGAATATTATCACGGTAAACCACCTGGAACAAGGCAGCAAATTGGGCGAGTTGGACAGCATTCATGGTGGTCAGCGCGAACAAAAACAATACACAGAGAAGAGAATAGACGACACAGGCGCAAGAGAATAGACGACACAGACACAAGAGAATAGACGACACAGACAGGCGGCAGCGCCTGTGTCGTCTATTCTCTTCCTGTCTGTGTCGTCTATTCTCTTCTCTTTGTATTGTTTTCGTTTGCGCTGACCACCACGAAACCACCTGGATACACACTAAACTTTCTTACACCCTTTTTGGCGGAAAAGGGTGTAAGAATCTTGCCACAAGGCGGACACTTTGAAAAAGTGTTTTCGTGTGAACACCCTAAAAAAGGATGTGTGATTGCTGAACGCCCTAAAATAATGGTGTAGCAATGGAGCTACGCGGGACGGTGTGTTTGGGCCGAGAGCGCTACCCGACATACAGACCCGTTCAACACGCACAAGTTGCAATTGATTCTCAAACGCATTGAGCAAGAAAACCAACGAGATGCATGGGGAAAGTGAGTACATAATTAGTTAGAAACACATCTGCTCTTCTAGCTTTTGTAGCCAGCAGAGGAAATTCCCCGAGAGAGTCGGTGAGCTAGTCGGAAAAACGAGATATTTAAGCGCTAATTTTGAAAGTATACCTAGTAATGTCAGCATATACAAATAAGCATGCTGATTTGCAAACACTTTTTAATCGTTAGGGAGTTATGTTCCAAAAGTCGTAGAATTTAAATAAATACCAGACACCTATTCCGCATGATTTCAATACCCATTAAAAATTGTGTTCATATTTTCAACACCCTTTTTCCCAAAATAGTGTGAAGCTACAAATTAGGTTGTTGGAAACAGAGAAAACAGCCTAAAGATAGAGGGTGTAAGAATAAGGGTGTAAAATACCTCCACTTTGGAGGAATGCCGTACACGTGGACTCAACATTTTTTTTACCGGGGTGTGTTTTGTATCTCATGGCATTTAACACAATGTAAATTTGAATATTTTGCTACTAGTGAAGCCGTTTAAGTTTGAACTTGGTTCGGTGGCATAACAAAAAAGAGAGAGAACAAGAGCTACGCCGCCTCTAATGTGTGCACCACTACAGATAGGGTATTCCAACAGTGAATCCGGCTTTAGAGCCTGTTCGAGCGTGATCAGAAAAGGCGGAACCGTATGCGCTCCTTTTACGATATCATTGTAAAGGTACTAGTCTTTTTGGTATTCTAAAACAAAAAAAAAACGGCACAGCTCGCAATAGTGTTGCAAGGCTGAGAAACAGCATAGCTGAGGGACTACCTAGCTTGTTTCCCCCTTGGATTCGCAGTCAGTATGGGGGGCACACTGAAACAGCCTTGTAAATTCCGGTTAAACTTGGACTCACCCATCAGCGATTATCCTAGCTTAGGAAGAATAATCCAAAGCCTAGTAGACGAAGCTAACTTTAGCAATACCGGAAGACACTAGGCCGCAAGCCAG
Organism: Haemaphysalis longicornis; assembly: GCA_013339765.2. Taxonomy (NCBI): domain Eukaryota; kingdom Metazoa; phylum Arthropoda; class Arachnida; order Ixodida; family Ixodidae; genus Haemaphysalis; species Haemaphysalis longicornis. The sequence goes on from JABSTR010000241.1 coordinate 43,107, forward strand.
AGCGTTTGCGTGCAGCGCCAAACCCGATGCTCCGGTGTTCTTTTTTTCCAACCTAACAACTATTTCACACGAATTCAACACCCTACAGAAACCCAATTGTGTTGCAGTAGGTCAACACACTTTTCGCCACATAACTATAGCCACGTAACTATGCTCTGCCAAAGCTAATCTTGGGGCATGAGGCGCAAAGTACATAGAAACGAGCGATCATTGCATACGGGCAATTTTTTTTTTGCTTTGGACATTTCCTACAAGTCGATGCGGATATGAATATGTTTTGTACTTATTAGAGTATCATATGAAACGACGGTGCTTTGCAAACGACATACTTTGCAAATCTTGAAGCTAAAGTGCGCTGGGAACCCTCCGAAAGAAATTATGACGTCTGATGAGCTGTGTTGCGCAGACTCAACAGATATGGAGCGCCTGCGATAAGACCAGGCCACGATAGGGACGAGCGAAACATCACCGCACTTTGCGGCCCAGCGTATTCTGTCGACATGGCTGAGCGGCATGCATGCTGTTCAGTCTTCAATACAGGTGAATTTTCTTGATATTAGTTGCAGAGCTTCGTTGTTGTCCGGCGCACTCTTGAGCCTCGCCTGCCGCGCCGAGTGCTCACCGCCAATCTCGGGCAGTACATGCATCGCTGAGCCGCTGTCATGAGCTGAAAACGTGTAAGATTGCCACTGATACTTTTGCAACCGGGTATTGATAGTGTCATGTCTTTGTCTGGAATTGAAATACCATCTGAAGCAAGCTGACGATGGATATTCCTGACTGTTTGAAGCATTGCTGGGCTCTGTGTGAGCAAATTAGAGCGCATTTAAAACATTGTAAAATTCCCGCGTTCGTCCCCCCCCCCCGCAAATATACGAAATTCTGCGTTGCATAAATGTGAAATGGACAAACAATCAGGCGTTCTATCCGATTTGGTAGTAATAGCAATGATATGTTTAAAGGGAGAAACTCGTTCGGCTCCACCATCTTTGCAGAAAATTTCATGCGCGTTCCCATAGACCCTGTAGGCACGCCGTATAATTCTTTTGCATTAGGATAAATTCAGCAGAAAGTTTACTCGCGCACAAGGTGATCCAGTGCTCCTTCAGAACGTATTATTCAACCGCCGTATCCACGGTATAAATTACAATGCCAAGCGGAGCACGCGCCACAGAGTCACAAATCACGACGAAGAGTAACTATTGCTATCGTCCCAGCTGTGGGGATCCTTTTACTCCTATAAAAATGCGGAACTATCTCTCACCTTCTGTGTCTTGCGACACCCTACTGTAAAGGATAGATGCAAGCCAGAGCGTTTCCGTGCAGCGCCAAATCCGATGCTGACGAACCGCGACTGGCTAGAACGACTGGAGTTGGCGTGTGCTGCAAAGAAATCTACAACAAACGTATGAAAGTTTTATTTTACGAACGTATCAACCTGTTTTTTTAAAGACGATAGTCTTGCTTGGGCTACCTAAACCCAGCAATTTGGTCTGTCTGTATGTCTGTTTGTCTGTCTGTCTGCCTGTTTGTGACTCGATTCAGCCACCCGGCCAAAGTAAAAGAGGGCCTGCGAAATAGTCCTATATAGTCAGAGCTAAATCTACCCGTCTAAGTCCGGTGTAATGTTCATACTCGTCAATATTTTTGAAGAAGAAGACATTACTCAAATATAAGACAGCAAATTAATACAGATGTGATATCTGCAGTGTTCCTTTATAAAAAAATCACATATGCTTGATTTCTGCGAAATTAAATACTTCATCAACTGCAGAAAAAAATTCCCTCCGCCGTCGCCTGCTGTCGCCCGCACACTATAGCTTTTGGCGCCATTTTCAGAAATCAACCGGCAACAGTACGAAAGGTTCTACTAGATGGCTTGCGTGTTCTGCTTGGAACGCACGTGCAGTGGCGAAACGTGGTTCTATCAACGTTGAAGTAGGGCGCCTCGATTCACGTGTGTCTCCGACGTGCGGCAGTGTCGGCATCGACACACCCGGCCTGGAGCAGGGGAACGCGGTAAATTTAAAATGATTTAAGCCAACCTTTGGCGCCTGTACCTTGGGAGGACCGCGACGTAAGAGGAACAACACGAGAGGTCACCGGGAAAGCGAAGGGAGGCATTTACTTGGCAAAAGTCGATAAAGACTATCGTCTTTTGTCGAAATTTGCAGCGAAAGGAGCAGATAAGCGGCCAATTTTTGTTCTGCTGAACAGCCGAAGGGTTTGCATCCTTTCATTTGTAGGTATAAGCCTGCGCTTTAAAACTTAGGTGGTGCTACCTATTTTCCAGGATACATAAAAATAAATCATAAATGGAGAACTTAGGACACCACTTCACCGGAAAATGTTCCTATGACCAATATTTCTGAACCATCCTTCAGGTGTATACGGGACCACGGCAATGTAATTTGTTCAGTCCGAAAAAGCACTATTTTGGGAAAATAACTGCCTATAAGAGTACTCAACCATCTATGCCCTTCTAATTAATTTGTGCGACTTTATAGAGCGGGGCTTTTATTTCCGGCTTTACTAACTTCATTTCTTTACTTTTCCAGCCGTCCCATTAAAAAAAACTCCCACCTCCCCTCGCGAGAACCCCTGTGTAGATGCGACGCATAGGGGGTTCACGTTGCAGCGTTGGACAGCGGAGGAACGGCGCTGGAACGATGGAGCGGAGCGGCGCAGGCACCGTGTTTTATAGCGCGCATAACGGTGAGGGGACACGCCGGCGCCAGTGCGCCTGCCGCGGCTACGACGCAACACAATCCAACCACAATCCATTTTAATCCAATCCAATCCAATCCAAATCCAATCCAAGCCAAGCCAAGTCAAGCCATGACAAGGCAATCCAAACCAATACTATCGAATCAAATCCAATGCCCCTCGTGAGAGAGTGTTCGCTATCGGAGAGGAGAGTGGGGGAGGGGCGGACGCCAACGACGCGGACGCCGACGCCGGATGCAGGGACAAGGCGAGTGAATGAGATGCCTTCGCATCTAAAAAGCTTTTCACGCTCGCCCAAGTCCAACCGAACATTTGGAGTTATCGCAGTCAAATTTGCGTCATGTTGGAATGGTTTACAAAGGACACTGGCCTTGTTCGTTGCAGCTGCAGTGTCTGCTCCATCGAAGAAATGCGCCCGAAAATTTTGTATGAACTCCCCCAAGAAAGAAGGTAACTTTTGGAGCTGCACAAACTGCAATAATGGTGAATTCTGTGTCTCCTATTTTGGTTGTACATGCACCGAATACCTTTTTGGCAACTCCTAAAAATATACGACGTAAATACATTGCGGCTGTTTTAATACGAACCTCCTTCGCTTTTATTTTAACCTACAAAGCCGCATACGCCCGAAAATGTTTTGTGCAGTGGTAGGTTCTCCGTAAATGTAGGGAGCGTGATCAGAACAGGTGGACTTAGGCTTTTCACCCAAATTGTAGAAACATTGATTTGTTACACCCACCGTGACATAACCACAAAAACTGTACTTTGTACACCGCCATGGCTCTTTCAAGAGCCGTGACATCACGCTTCAAACAAACCCAGCCATGTGCACACGCACGAGTCGTGATCCCTGTGCTGGACGACAAGCACTCTAGCCCCGGCACAATGTACAATTAAATATTCTAAAAATTACTCAGGGAATTATAAGGATTTATCTCTCCGAGAGAACACACTGCCGCTGCAAGGCCGAATTTTTGTAGCGGGCTGTCGTGAAGAGAACCTGAGCATTCCTCAACCATCTATGAAGTAATCAGTAAGCTAATCTGTTCCAGGCAACGCACCACCTGTCAAGTTGATTTTAAACTACAGTTTTATAAGCTAAGCGTAGGAGCACAAAATGTATATACGAACCGGCATCCCATTCCGTGATCATATACAAACCGTAACAGCCACGGCTGGCTTCATGGCTTCCCACTCCAGCGCCTTTATTTGTACGCAAAGACCGCACTCCTACTTACGATTCCGCATCAGTTTTACGTGTGAGCATCCGAAGCTATATCCCCAAAAGGGAAGCTTTTGAGGCCGTCTTTGAGGATAATTGTACTGACATTGCAATAGTAACTGAAACATTGCTAACCACTTTCATTAGAGACGAGGAGCTATTAGAGGTGCGCACATCCTACCAGGTATGCAGATTTCACCCGACCAGGCGCTGCGGTGGTGAAGTCCTATGTTTTCAAAGCTGGTTTGCCTTGCTCCTCTGTTAAAAGTGACCCTAATCACGCAAATCGCTTCGAAAATTTATCATTTCCTTCAAATATAAACAGACTTATAGCGTGCTACCGAGCTCCTGACTCTGGCATCCGGTTTGTTTGCGACTTTCACTCGCTGATACTTGATATTTGGTGTCGCTTTCCTCGTGCAAATGAATTCCTATGCGGGGATTTCAAGTTTTCTGAGATCGACTGGAATACCCAGAATAACTTGTGCACACCACCTTGTCAACCAAATGTTTGCCTAGATTTTGTACTAATGGTCAAGTTCACCCAAGCAGTCAATATGGTGGCACGTGGCATTGACAGTCTTGACATGGTTCATTTTTAGAAAACTGATGCTAATTCAATCGTTATCATGCATAAATACCATAAGTGACTATAAAACTGTTTTGTTCGACAAGCACATTCAATTCTTCGCCGAGTACCCTCCATGAAGTATATTCGCGACTACAACAAAGCAACTTTTACTGGCATTAACACCGATCTTGAAAACTTCTACAGGTTTTTTTAAGCCTTCCGTCCTTTCCAGTACCCCCGAACAGCTTTTGCGACTGTAGAAGCAAAAGCCAAGAGCTAATAAAAAATGTTCCCCTTAATTGTGTTCGCTGCGATTCCGATCAACCGTGGCATTCTAGTGCCTTAAAAACAACTTTCGCAGAGTATAAAACGCTTCTTTCGAAATGAAAAACACTGCAATACTCCAACCAAGTGGGACACATGTCTTTGGCGACGCTCTAAACATGTTAAACATTTTACGCGTTAACCTCCGCAAATTCTGAAATCTCCTGACTTCGAAAAACAACCATACACATACAATTTCTTCGAGAAATTCTGATGGTTCGGAGGTACCGCAGGACCAACGCTCTGACGTTATAAATACGTATTTTGTGTCCATTTTTACCAATAAAAACGACTTCGGTAGCCCCGCTTTACGCCATCAAAAATTGTCCCAAATGCTTCCGATTTGCGTCACTACCTCTGGTATTGCTAAACGTTTAGAAAAATAAAATAAAATATCTTGTGCTCCGGGACCAGACCTAAGTCACAGAAAAATACCTTAAGGGACGCTAACGCTCGCCAGCAAAATATTGGACATAATATTCACGCAGACAATAAACGACAGCACGATTCCGCAAGGCTGGAAGTGAAGGAGCATATCTCCAATATTAAACCGGGTAATCGGTCCGACCCTTAAAATTATCGCCCAATTTCTTTAACTTATATTCCTTGTAAGCTCCTTGAGGACATAATCTGTTCTAGCGTTGCCACCGATCTTGAAAACAACTATTTGTTTTTTAAAAAAAGTCAGCATGGCTTTCACTCGGCTTTTTCCTGGGAACCACGATTTTTGAGTTTACTATGGGTCTTGACACAAACCGCGACTCTTCGTTTGCAATCGAGGTCATCTTACCCGAATTTTCCTAGGCGTTAGATTGCGTTCCTCATCGAACACTTCTGTTTAAACTTTCCTCTCGTAGCCTCGACCTGCTTATACTGTCACAAATACAAGCCTTTCTGACCAATCAATCCCAATACACAGTCATGGGAGGTATCAACGGAGGAGCTTAACTATAAATGTAAATTCTGGCGCACCTCAATGCTCTGTCCTCGGCCCACTCCTCTTTTCAAGTTTCCTCTATGACGTTCCTCCAACTGTTGCATCTTCCAAGCATCATTTTGGAGACTATTGTGTCGTGTACCGCCGTTGACGGGCTAGGTCTGATCAAATTGCACTCCAAAATAATGTCAACGTAATCTAAAATTGACGTTCTACATGGGAGATGCAACTTCATATTACTAACGTAAATTTATCCACGTTTCCCGTAAGTGCTACAACTTAAATTATACCTATTGCCTGCAGTCTACAATGTCACTCTAGGAGGATTGCACCGATACTTCGGTGTAGTGATCAACAGATAGCCAACACGGACTGATCGTATCACACAGCTTACGCCCGATGCCTTCAAAGCATTCGGTTTTATCAGAAGGTCCCTTTCCTGCATTGGGGCTTCAGTTCGTAAACTTGCCTTCAAAACGTACGCCCGTAGTAAAATTGGATATTATGCTCCAATTTGTAATCCACGCCAATCTTTCTTATTTGACTCCTTTGAAGCCATTAGGAAGCGCGCGGCTCGATTGATAACTTCCTAGTACAACTTCAGAACAAGTGTTCCTACTATAAAATTATTACTGTCCCTCAACTCCCTGGATTTAAGGCAAAAAATAGCACCGACTTTGCTTCTTTCACATATTGTACTTAATTTTTTGTACTTACATGACTTACTTAAATACCTTACTTTGCTTAAATACTTCGCGCCCTGTTTTCAAGTCCTTGAGTTTTCAAAACTTAAAAGGTTTGACTAACACTTTAAACAAATCGTTTTTTGCGCTAACGATTGAGGATTGAAATGGGTTTTCCAATGCAATAGCCAATGAGCGTAACCCTCCTAAGTTTAAAACATTGCTCGAAACATATTTGATAACCGTAACGCCGTAGTGTCCCTGTATTAGTTGTGTATACCCATTTTTTTGTATATTTTGCACTTTCATGCCACTTTGAAAGGCGCTATTTGTTCTTTAACAAGTTTTGCTATTACTATTGCCCTCTAATCTCAATTATTTGAATTGTATCATGTTTTATGTTGTTGGTCTGCAATTCTTTTGTGTATGCTTGATCGACCACCCCGTTACAAACTACCCCGTCAGTAGCCCTTAAGGGTAAATAAATGAAGTGCAGAACAGAGGTTGGCCAGAGGGGCTGCGGTGCTGTTCTCCGGTGGATCTCCGCCCTTTGCTACCACCCCTCGCGAGCTTAGCCGCCCGGTCTCACTCCTCTCTTGATGAACTTAAAAGAGGTTTCTTAATGCAATTAAATTTTCCCGCTATCGCAGCGTTCACGCCCCTTATCATTGGACAGCTAGCATCATTTTCCTTGTCTTTTAAATGCGAATGCATTTATTAGCCGGGGGTTGTCTTGCTTCGTTGGCCGGCGTGCGCCTGCATTCCTCCAGCGCGAGCGCACGT